>JAHZNH010001756.1:0-19173 GCA_027744355.1 Tyrannoseira gladiata | reverse complement strand
GTTGCGACTAGAATGACAACCCAACGCAAGTAAGTATTTAAGCAATGTTAATAATAGATGAAGTCACGGTGAAATACAGATAAACAATTCGCTTACAGCTAAAAACTACTAAAGTAACACTTGTAAGAGCAGTTTGTTGGGAAAAAATCTAGTAGAAATATGTATATTATGGGTAGCATTCACCTTTTTTCTGGCTACACATATACTGACGACTGCGGCTAATCAGATACCTCTAAACTCGTATTTCAAAGATAATACTTGGGCTTTTTTGAGCCGCATAATGCTCCAGCAAAGATTCCTACAAGAAAATAGATAGAAGTTCTCGCTCAAGTTTAATCATTTCCTTTATTCTGTAAGAATTCCCCATCTAAATATTGGTTCACGATAAGGTGGCTCTGCCTGCATTGTTCAGTCCACGGTTTAAGTAACCGAGCAACTTTTTCCTCCTCCCTCATGTTAAACTCATGCCACTTCTTTTTACGCTCGGTGGAAAGATGATGAAATTATGCAAATCAAATTATCTATTTCCTTCTTTTCGAGACAGCGGGAGCGAGTAAAAGTTGCGAGAGGGAGATATAAAATGGAGCGGACCGTTGAGATGCCACTATTACATAACGGGGCTACGGAAGATGGGAAATGCTCGCTTTATCATATCTTTGGGGACGCCAACGTAGGAAAAATTCACCTGGCATAAAATGTCGTGCAATATGGTACATTCTCAGAAAAGCCAGTCTATCCTACCAGCCTGCTCAAAACAGGAATCGAAGAGATGGTGCACCCAACATAAGTACTTATAAAATACTTATACTTATAACGGGATAATACACGTTATTTCATCGTCATAATTATTGTTTGGGTTTTTTATCGGCAAAAATTTGGTTCGTTTAGTTCTGGTAGTTTCAAGGAAAAATTAATCTCATCATAATTCTTTTATATCCTTGCTTGATCAGCAGCTGCTCATTTCGTCCTTTACATATCATTAAATGACATTCATTTACTCCCCCTCGTCTTTCTAATTATGTTAAGTAGTAATGATTATAAGCGTTGAATTGCCAAAATTAGCTCCCATACCAAAGCCGAAAGACTGAAAAAATGGCTAAGCTAAAATGAAGTCCGACTACCAATGGGGTGTATCTTCTGCCTCGAGCAATAGTCTGACCTACTTATAGCTTCTGGCAAAATATCTAATACAAACCCTTCAATCGTGAAATTATGGAGAGAAATTACTGATTATTACGTAGAACCCATGGTGTAAATTTTTTTGTTATAGCTACAAAAATTTTAATTAAGCATATTTTATTACTTTCAGTGCAAAATCCTACTGTTGTATGAGTTATGTATGTTTCTTTGCCCAAGTACCTTTAGCTTACAAAATTGTAGAGGAAAAAAACGTGGAATACAAGTACATACGTAATAATACCTTTAAAGCGTTAACTACGAGGAACGCAAGCAATGTAACAATGCACTAAACGAAAGAATGCATAAAAATCCTCCATAATTTCTTCTTCCGCTAAGCAACTTTTTAGATGAGTATTATAACTAATTTCACGCGCTTTTACTAACTCGCGGCTACTCCCACAAGTATCATGGAAGAAAGAGAGCGGACGGATGAAAAGGAAAGAAAAAAATCTCAAAGGAAAAATCGTAGGACATTCTTTTTATCTAAAACAAAAAAGTACCTGTGTTCATATTAACTCTGCTCAGTCGCCTGCATAATTCCATTTAGAAGAACAAAGACATAAGAGGAGCGCTGAGCAGTAAAAATGAAGCCGTTGAAGTGTCAAATAAAGTTTCCTCTCCGCATCGTTTCAATTTAAATTACCCAGAATTCTTTTCGCGGATTGGACTGCCACTTTTAAACGGATTTCCACCGGATTAGCGGAAAGAATGGAAGAAACCATGCATTGTCCTATCAGTAATTACAGGCCGACTTGTACCCTGTAATTACAATTTAATAATATCCTACGTTTTAGAGTTTCATGTGATACTTAATACGTACTTCCCATTCTTTTTGAGTAGCCGGAGCACGCTTTTATTCAAACGCCAACCCCAGCACAGCACTGAATAGTGTCAAATTAAATAAAACGAAAAATCCCTCGCCACCTAATCTAATTTTCGTCTCGGTTCTTTCACTTCTCATTCTCGCGTTTGACGAAGAAGCATGCACACACACACACCGCCTACATCTTGAAAAGGAGAAAGGTTTGTCTGCATCCAATACAGATTGAGCTGCATAATACACCTATTATTCAAAGCATCACATTTTTTAAAAGTTGAGATGTATCACATGATAGAAACCACGGCATTAAAAAACCCACTAGCTGAATCTTTCTTCAAAAGCTGGGATCTTTTTTTTCTCATTTTAAAATTCACGTTCCCCCAAAAACGAATGAGCTATCTAATGTGTGGTACATTAAGGAAACATGCTTTCATTCCATAATATTTCTTGATTGTGGCCAAAACCTGCAGCATAACCTCAAGTGGTGATATATTCCTACACTAAAATCCTGTGTTTGCTTAAAACCATAGATACATAGCACGTAGGTATATATTTCCAAGTGAAAGTTTATAAGCTGTAATTTGAACTAACGACAATATTTTAGAACTGTATATTGTAAGGAGAAAATTTATTGTCCATTCGCAAAATAGAAATAACGAAGACTTCTAAAATTAATTTCATTTACTTCTCCCCAGAACGAAGCTATACGATTCACACTAGCGTCAGGGCAAACAAAGACAAACTGCGATCTTTGAGATAAAAGTATATTATGCTACACGAGTGAATTTTTGTATAATTCCTCAAGGCAAAGTTATTTATTTGCTTTATGGAGTTTTAAAAGTTATGTTTCTACATTACATTTCCCTCTGAAATCCATTGAAAACAATAAAAGGGAAATAGGATTTCTATCCTGCGGCCAAGACTCGTAATAAATGATAATAACATGCGAGCAATCTTATATATCTCTCTGTAGTGTGTATCGCTAACATTACAAGTGGAATGTGAAAGTAAAAGACCAGAGTGGAGCATTGGTTTGGTAATTTTCGACTCGGGAAGAAATCCACCACAGAAACCATTGCGTTCTATGAGCGAGGATATTGATGTTGTAATTCACTCAAGAGTAAAAGGAACGGACAGTTTAGAGATCACACTGGGGGGAAGCAGTGTGCCACCATGTGAATAAAACGTCGCCGTTTGTTTTCCTGTCGCTCCGTTGTAACTTCGCAGGGTCTACTCCGGACTCCAGACATTGGATCGGAAAGGAAAACTCTAAAGTGAGCTGGCTAGGTTTTTTATGGTTTTATAGAAGACGGAGTTTTTTCCTCCTCCCTAAAAACTAAATATCATGGATATTTCGTATCCCCATGAATTTTCTATGTACGGAGTCAGTGCGCAGAGTGAAAGCATTCGGGGCTATCGTGTTATTATTATGCTGTGCTGGTAGTGTATATAATACTTAATACCATGTATAGGCTTCCTGCTTTCGAATAGTCAGTAGGACAAATGAGAAAGCCCCAAGGAGCAATCCGATCTAGTTTTGGTACAAGAGCAATGAGACGCTTAGGGTGTAATAAAATACATCTTTTGAACCTTAATCACAAGGCTAAAACCACAGGATAGCTCGTAGAGAGTTGTGAGTCTTTGTCTTGTGGGAAAATGTAATGAGTGGGAGAGAAATAGAGGATCACCATAAAAATGGACTTTACATGAACTACGACCAAGTTATAAATAAAGTTCGTACCCAATTTCATACAGTTGTTGGGGAATATATGATGAAGCTCTATAATTCGTTGCCAAAGCCACGCAGGGAGAGCTGAGGACTTCGTGACTCGATCGGCTTCCAGGCCGCAGTCACTTGCACTGATAGCTCCCTTTGGAACTTGTGTGAGTAAATATGTACAAAGTTTTTAAGCATGGTTTTGACATCTGAACGACGAAATGGACCTCTTTAATTAACTCCTACGTACATGCAGCAGCACAGCATCTGCTGGAAATAGGACAGGTATTGATTGTCTATGTATTCCCAGGTTCGGTTGTTAACTATACTTATAGTGACGTACTTAATCGCCTAATGACGCTTGTTAGCCAGATATTTCACGAGCAAAATAAATCAACTCCTCTTGAGCGCATAATTTCAAGCAATCAAATGTCATGACTAATTCAATATGCAGTATCGTACAAAATAAAGGGTTTAAAGTATTCTACTGGATGCATTCTTTCTTTTTCAAAATACTACTTTAAAAATGTCTGCATTTTTGGAGAAATTCACTCAGCTTATGCGTGAATTTGGAACTTTGCATGTCGATAGTAAAAACTAATGAAACCTGGAAGAATATCTACTCAATGTAAAAGAAATATAGGCAGGAAATATGTCAGTTAAATGATTGCACGTTTAAAGAAAGGAAGAAGCGATGTTTCCGCTTCCACAAGTACTTATTTATTACATGAAATTCTTACTTTTTGCGTCCACACAAGCCGCACTCTATACATATCCCAAGTATGATAGTCACACCCTGAGCAAACGCGGAACGTGAAAAAAATCTTTCATGGTTCGTTTCCTCCGAAATACGTACTGTGGGTAAAGGGGCAAAGGCAATATATTTGCCCTTACGTACCCAACAAAAGTACCTAGTTTTGCCAAGAGACAATGAAGCATTGCAGAAAAACGAAGATGCATCCCAGAAATAAAAGATGTGCTTGGTTAGATGAATGGCCCGGTAAATTGTTGGCTAAAATTTTTTTCTCTAGCTTCTCCAAATGTCTTTTTACAGGCGGAAGTTTTCCGAGATATTTTTTCAAATAAAACGAAAAACTCTTGAAGCAAGCTGAAGGAAGGCAAAAATGCATTTAGGTGCTCCAAAAACGGAAAGAATCTTTCTAGAGAATGATAAAGTAGATGGGTCAGTAAGGTGAACAGTAACAAATATATTACTTCGGCACGATTATATTTTTTCACGATTAAAAAGGAGTCAGCACACATGCGTGTATTTTCATTTGAACGTCATGTTTTTCAACCCATGTTCCGGTGAAGCCAGATCCGGGAAATATATTAGATATTTCAAAGTTTACGTTTGCTTCCCCTCATCACCACACACACACCACCACTACCACCGCCGTGGAAAAGAATCGGGGGAAAACGAGCATGAGACACTTTTTGCTGACGTTCCTTATCCCTATCAAGATGACGTGCTCGTAAAACTGAATAATAGGACCGAGGTTTAAAGCATGGTTTAGTAAAAAGAAACATGTTATATAAGTGGGGTTTGGCGGAGCCAGGAATCAAGCCCCAATGGTTTCTTCGAGAGATAGAAGCATTCCAAGAAATTGAACCTTCCAATTTTCTGTACCTTGTTCCGGTCGCCTAAAAAGTCTAAGTTATTGGGCCAACTCTTCCTTTGTACATTAATTTAGGGATGGCTATTTTTAGTGGAATTTGCGGTACGGAAACTCATTTCTGCAGATACAGCTGCAGCAGAAGGACTTAGGAATTGAATGAAACTAGAAGAGGAAAAAAATCCTTCACTAACCTGTAATAAAAGAGATCCATCCGGTATGACAATTCGAATGACATATCTCCTCTTGGAATCCAGTCTCACGCAAACATACACCTCCTCCATTTGCCAATAAGGAACAGGAGCTGCCATCGGTCCGATGGGCTATAAAAGAGAAAGAATAAAATATCATTTTTACCGTAAATCTTCACACACATACCTATGAAGAGAAAACGTAAATACGTTAAGCATATAGAACTACGAACTACTAGACGCGTGAAATCACGATGTGCATGTAGGGATTCATTTTTTCTATACCAGCATCTGTAAAAATTCTTTTTATTAGCCTGTCCCCTCATCTTGGGGAAGGAGAGTGCTCTCGTGGCGTGCATGCATCTCTGTCGGGAGGAAACTTTTTTCTCTGGATGCCTTAGCAATGTAGGTTCATGACATCTACCTGCACAAAAGCACTTTCTTGGCGTGGTAATACCCTCACCCTAATATTCACCATTTGCATGCAAATTGCATGTCTCTGAATGAATTTCGTCTAGTAAATTTTAGCCATACTGAGTTTTTACTGCCACATTCCAACATCGTAGGAGATGCCATCAAAGACTCGCGAGGTATGAAGGAAAATATAAAAATGCCACAAATTCCTTATTCACTGCAGCAATCATCTGGTAATAATAATGTTCATTCGTGAAATACCTTTTTTACATTGCCATAAAATTGTTGAGAAAATGAAATATGCAAATGAATTCAAGGTGAGACTCGCTTTTCTCCGGAAGGAAATAAAAACTCGGGATTATTTGAATATTTTACCCCTTTACTTTCCCTTATGACAAATAGGCAACATGCTCTACCACCAAGACAATGATAACAAGGAAGGTTAGGCGCATCTGAGTGAGTGCTTGAAGAGACGAATAAGTTATCAATATCGACACTTTGCACAACTTTATCAATACTTGCCTTCGAAAAACGGACTGAATGTCAATTTTGAAAAATATTGTCATGGAATACTTAAATAAGTAAGTATGCGTGTTACCTGCTACCTGAGTACGGTATGTGATACTCAGAGTTCTTGGCATTATATATCCGCCCCTTCAAAATAAAAATTTCATTGTTATCCTTCTCCAATTTACTGTAGGACTCCTGTAATGATAGCTTGAGTTAGTGTGGCATCCAAAGCTTTATTACGATTAATGACTCAAAGTTCATCGTGGTCGCATATTATACTCTCCATAAATCTTTCAAAATAAGGTTTAAGGTTTCATATAAAGTTTCAGAGTGGTACACTATGTTTTTATAGGACGAAAATTTGAAAATAATGAACTGACTGAATCTTCTCTCCCCAAACGCATCCTTTGCCTTCATTCAAGCACACAATTTAAACGAAATCATTCCGGCTTAACTTGCCATCATCGTAATAAAAAATGCACCAATATTCTTGCTTATTGAATTCCTATCAGCACTGCTCAGTCAGTAGCAGAAGCTCATTTTTGCATTGCAAATCATTCAGAATTATAACGGGCTTTTAACGGGTATTGTCATTTCAGCCCATTAAAATACTTGAAAATGTCAACTTATGCAGGCTTAAGGAAGAGCAAGCCATGATTTATGATTTTGCTTCGAACAGCGACTTATCAAGTGAAAATATAGGTACTTATATGATGAAGAAAAAGAATCGTTCTATTCCAATATTATTAGGCAGTTATTTGAGCATATATGCATACATTTACGTAAACCGATCGCTATGTTTAGATAACTGTTTTTCGGTTTTGTTACGTTCCTATAAGAGCCAAATTATAGAAATACATAATTGATATTTATGTAATTTGATTACAACAATAATAATGCTGAGCACTGAAATACTCCTGATGGATGGAAGGACACATCACTTTTTGTGGTTTGCACAGGCTGGTTCCAACCCAGTATAGGTATGACAAACGGTATAATGTTTTCGTTTTGTTACGGAGAAGCTCTAACCAGTGACTCTTTCCGGGTATAAATTCCTCCGCGATACAATCATTTGAACATTAATGCAGCCTCAGTTTGGCTCAGCCAGTGACCACAAAAAATGATGTCCTCCTTCAGAAAATGACAAAATGTAGGGCGACCAGCCTCATGGACTTCTAGAGTTTATGTGCGGAAAGACATTCGCCACAGGGAAAAGGGACAGCCCACTTGTGATGCGGGGAATGACTAATGATTTCATATTGATTTCTCATTTAGACATCATTTGCGACATGAAATTGATTTATGCATGCCTGCGTCACTTATAAGGGGCTTGAATGAAGGATATTGAATCATTTTCCATATATGGTGTGGTTCACAGATAGTCAGAGGGTATACTAACGATCACTACCTACTATTTCAACTCACGCTCTACATTTCACTGACGAGATTGCTATCATCAAGCTGTGATTCACTTACTAAAGCCATCGTTATACCTTATATCCTAAATGGGAAAAAGAAGGGTGTGACGGAAATGATAATGTAGCCTTCATAGATGATGACGCCGCATTTTTCAGAACATCGCGTTTTTTACAACTTGGCTCTGGTTTTGTTTTCATCGCAGTTTCTCTTCTGATAATGCTAACGATAATGGGGGCATTTCATTCACGGCCGATTTTAACGATAGCCTGTGAAAATGGTTTTTGGGGGAGTATGGAGTTGTAAAAAGTAAAATAAGAAATTTTCGGAGGTTCGCAGATGTCTGTCGTGTACATTTTTGTCACCCAGTCTGAGTATTAGGATTTTTTCATGCTACTACCGGTATTAAATCGTATCACTGCATGAAGTGTGTCGCTTCATGTTTGATTCCCTTACGCTCTAACCATAGTTGACTGACTTACTAGGTGAAACTGTTGAAAAACACGGGGAAGGATTTTATGCTCGCCATTCAATCATTTTAATTCTATTCCAAACACGGTATGGTCGTAAATGGCAAAAGTTTGTCGTGCTTTTAGTTAAGCCAGGAAAAAGGAAGGAAAACTAGCTGGTTCTTTTTCTCTCCGGATTAAATAGAGACGACCGTATTGCCTATTCATTCCCATCCTCAGCATAAAACATTCACAGTAATTGTTATTTGTAGCACCAGAAGTCGGCAAAGCATTTCTCCAGCCGAGAGAAAATACTTTCCTCCTTCCGTTGACGATTCCTTCTTATCTCCATTGTGATCGGATCAAGCCACACCATATTTTTCCCCTGCCGACTTTCTTCGTATCCTCCTTAAGGAATTTCCGACAACACCTTCTTATTTCAACGTAATGAGATGGTGCGCGTGTCTTAGATTCATGTCAATCGGATTACCTCTGGCTAATGGAACAAATCGACCCTTAGGGAAATCCACGTAAGACGACAAAAAATGCTAAAGACTTACGGACTTAAGGAATACGGAGAGTAGATAGACGACAGCCATTAGAGCATCTTTCCCATTGCCTCCTTTACGTTCCATTATTATCATCATCATTTACTCACGTTCTCGAATCATGATCTTCTCCTCAAACAGGAACGGGTAATGTGAGAACGTAGGAGACAGTAGTGATGTAATCATCGGTGGAAAGTAGCAATGCAAACGAAATGAAAATGAAAGCATAAAGGTAAACTCCAACTGCCTATGATAAAAAGGGAATAAGGAGTTTGTTTATTCGCGCATATAGCAGCCACATTCTTATTAAGATGGAACTTACTTAAGTACTAGTGGTACTTGAACAATGGAAATAACATAATTTTTATCTTCAAATTCAGCAAACACTGAAATGATTTTTCTTTGTTTCTACAAACGTAACATTGAATACTACACGTTTCCTTCCACTCCAAAATCTTGGAAACAATGAGCATAAGTCTAAATCCTCATGAAAAGATTCCACATAAAATTCAGGCACATATATGATTTTTCCTCTCTCGGTAAACTAAACTGTAACTTTTCGTAGTCCTCTTTTGAAACAGCGAAAACAAAGAACTAAACCTATCAAATAACCGTTTGGAACTATCGCCATTTGCTCTCATTTCCGAATGGGTAAATAGAATTTTTCTCTATCCAACCCTAAAAACCCTGTGGATATGTACTTACATTCGTCTCATCACTCCAAGAGATAGGAACTAGTAGATATCATCACTATGTACTTTCCTTGATGAAGGACATCTTCTACTTTCCCCAAATATATTTTTTTATTCATTTGCAGTAGTCGTTGGTTTGTTCAAGCCTAAATGCTGTTCGTTTCCGTCGAGTATAAAAAGATAAGTCATTAAAGGGTTTGGAATGGTGTGGTGGAGTGTCTGCGTTCTTCATTTTCATCCACCTTCACTTTCTTTGGAGTTCCGGATCCCCCATTCCTTTCATCATCATGAATAAGGTTAAGAAAGGAATTTTCATATTTTTCTGTCATCCACTAACCTCCAAAAACTCTGAAAAACATATGTTCCATTTTCTTACAACTTGTGTCTGTGGAAACTGGCTCTGGCAAGTAAGTAGAAGTTCGTCTTCTTCCACAACTCATCTGGGGATTTCTTTTCTCTTCATCTCGTTTTTCCCTGGTATGCTTCTGCTCCGATAAATTCTTCCACACGATGTTTTCCTACGTTTTATTTGTTCATACGTAATAAAAGCTGATTTCAGGGGAAGTATGAGGAGTTTTGTAAGAGCTGCAGCGCATACACATCGATTCGTGTCTTAAACAATGTGTAAGGATCGAGTACAAGAAAGAGGCTGGTGGAGCTGGATAACTATTACAGTTTTACTGCAATGAGCTCTCTCTAGTTCGGCCTCTGTTTCTCAAAACCTACACTTTATGAATGTTTGTTTATCGAGAAGTAGGTGGTGTGTGCAAGGAAAAGACTTTCGGTTGATCGAAAGCAGTAAATAACTCACCTTGAAAAACAACTTGGAGAAAACTGACTTTTTTCCTGACTTAACCCTCTCAGGAGAATGATGGAATTGCTGCAGTATAAATGAAACTATTTTAGGGAATTTACATATCAAATAGCGAAAGAATTCTTGGAATTCAGGAGTGGATAAATGCTAAGAGTGAACACCACCTTAAAACAAAAACGAGTTTTCGAGTTCGGGTATATCACATCAGAATAAAATGCTTTCAAAGGAAAGTTTACACTGTAATGTTTCAGTCCTTATCCTCGCGATGAAAGTGAAAATATACACCAGTCAGCGAGTCTCGCTATGAAAAAATGTATTTTACTTGGATCTTTTTCAATTCCTGAAACTTTCCGCATTTACTTTCACTCTGGAGAGAGAGAGAGGAGAGAGAAGGGAGGAAAAGAGTAAGAGTATTGGGTATCCCCGCCAACCAACTTTCATTTGCATTTATAAAAATTGTCGTTGAAGAAATTATTACTTTTTTGGAAGGCTCACAATACCACACGGTGTAGGTCACTACGGCAGCGAGAAACTCGGAGGAATTCCTTTGAGAGAATGTTTTGCTTTTTACTTCCCCTCACAGCAGAATTGTCTCGAGATAATATTAGCAGACCCTCCGGACCAGCTGGTAATGTCAATTTTCTTCATGAAATCTAAAGTCATTGCAAAGTTCTTTTCCAAAAAAGGCCATTCTAAGCAGAAAACGCACATGGCTTGTTATTTATTGCACAGTTGGTGAAAGTCGTAGCGAAATAAAAGCCAAAGCAGAGCTGAGAAAGGGCACTCTTGAAAAAAGAAAGTCTGTACGGAAATGGAATGAAGATATAGTGAGAGCCGAAAGGGAAATGGTGTTTCAATGGAGATACATAACCATTCCAAACTTTCATGAGGAAGTTCACTCAAGAAAAACAGAGAAAGATTCATAAGCGTCGTATAAAACGCATTTTGGGACATAGTTTGGAATAGGATGGAAAAAACTCACTTCTGAAAAAAGCAAAACACATCGTCCAACGGAAGAAAGATATGTAGTAGTAAAGTGAGTGGGTGAGGTAGTAGGTGATATTATTTTTGTACATTTGAGAAAGTAATAATAATTACAATTCCTTGATACCAATGAAACAAGAAAAAGCGGAAGGGTCCATTGTTCCGACAAACAACTAATTTCTGCAGCTGCTCAGCTTCTTATCAAACACGGGCTTACTGTGAAGTAAGTTTTTTCTGTAAAGCGTGAATCTGCTCTTGACAGATGTTTCTCGATTTGCACCATAGGTAATATAGCAATTTTTTACCGGGAAACAATACTCAAGACCTGGAATTCTTTGCTGGAGGCGAACATTCATTACTCTGAACGGCTGCAGAACATGCAAGACCTAGGGAAGAAACTAAATAAGACTTTCCCCAAGTTTCAAGAATTCTATGCAGTTCTCTTAAGCAGTAATGTACAAGTACAGTTTTTGGTTCTGCTTTTATTAATGCATTTAGTATCCGGAGCGGAGTCCCGTCTTCTTAAATAGTATTGAGAAGAAAGGTTAGAATTTTGGGAATGACAACCGTAAGAAAGGTAAAAAAAGGACTCAAAATCGTTGTTTTATCCTATTCCAGAAAGCATATACATACGTACCATTTAGGCCTTTTACATGATTATATGCTTCGAACTATTGCATCATTTCCATTCGGTCTCAAGAAATAAAATCCCATTTTCCCTTAATGGAAAATCCAAAAAAACTTACTTGTGGAAAACATGAGCTTGTATTTAATTCGCCTAAGTCTTGGCTTATACATTACGTAGCTTCCGTCTCTTGAGAAATTAATTCTGAAGCGTAACACACAATGTGTACCACCACACACAACATAATTTTTTTCGATCAGCTAAGTAGGGTTTCACTTGATGATGACGATGACGATGATGACAAGACTGGTGGCTTGACATAAATTTGTACATAATACATAACAAATCATCCATCTGGGTATTAATGCTATATTTGTCCTGCCCACGTAATTCCATTTACTGCTATAATGTGCCTCCACAACAAAAAATTAGATCGGCAGCAGGAGAGCTCTCACGCATATCATTGTAAACACTGCTCAGCTCACGCATTAAATTACCACGTAGATGATTTCCCTGTATTGCTTAAACCCAACCACGGTAAGCTGAAACTCCATTCATAGAGAAAGAAAGAGTTGTTAGTAAATTACCTCTCCGCACGACATTTACACACACGCGGACATTGATAAAAATCGAGACTTGTAATGTGGAAAAAAGTGCTCGTAACGTGACAGGTGACGTTATCACAATCAAATTTTTTTCTTTATAGCATTCAAATTTGTTTTTTGTTCGAAGATATAGTCAGGATGAATCTTACAGTGTTCAATCTATTTTTCGTCTAACTAGCATTTGGAAAGAATTCCCCTTCTTAAATGCAACAAGAATGTCAGGTTTATGAAAGTTTCTGCAGGAGATGGAAAAAATTTGGAAGTTGGTTGGTGTAGCTGCAAGCAATACTACTCATGTATGTATGTGTTGTTTGGCCGCATTTCAATATTGTGATTGATAATTGACACCATGCAGCTCACGCAACAGTGGTATACAATATTCGTCCACCATCATCCTCAGCGCAATTCAGTTTCGAAGGAAAGAGGCATTGGCATGGACCCGGTGAAATTATTTCTATTCCATTCATGTTCCCTACCCGGGGTTGAAAAGCAATTTGAACGGCATTGTCTGAAAAAGGTCTTGAAATCATGAAACTTTTGCTTTCCCCAGTGAAAACCAATACTATAGCTTACATATATCACGTAGGGAGGATTGATTATCCACACAAAAATCTTGCACCAAATGAGGTCATAGAAAGGCCTTGTAAAAAATACAAGCTTCAATGAAAGTCACTCTCAAGCATCCACGCGATAATAAAACCAACCGCGAGCGCCACAGCCAGCCGCACAAAAGCCTCTAGATCCCTGAATCCACACGATAGGCACAGAAGAGCCTGGAATATCCTCTACTTTGGCATGCTCTCCGCATGACATGCAGGAATTCCTCTAATGCTACATATGCAAAGCCACACTGTATGTTTATATCGTATCCGAGATAGTAGTTTAAGGATAACAGGAAAAGAAAATATTTATAGTTCCTTACTTTTTTAAATAGCATTTCATTTTTGTCGTCTATACACGAACCGTAATTTTCATGTCCGGGCTGGGATGGAGAAAATGCATACGTTGCAGTCTTTCTCTTTTTGTTTCACAATATCGAGTCCACGTGCGTGCATCAGTAGGATGTGATGTGTGTCTATGAGGAGTTTGGTACCAGCAGAAACAAAATGAGTACTTTTCTGTACTTATTATCTGGTCTGACCTCTCCTGTGCCAGCATCTTTCACCCATTCTCATGTCTCTAAACATGAATAGAATGGGCACATGCCTTCAACTTAATGTGTCGATATCGATTGTTTCCTTCTTATTGAATCCCTTTCGTGTATGATACTAAATATCCGTAGACATTTTTCTCTCACGTTTTACCTTCCTTATCTAGTCGCTGCTGCTACTCAAGTAATGCCTTCATAGTGTCTTACTTAGTGAAACAGAGAAAAAGCAGATTTCCCTAGGTTCACTTTAAATTGTTTTGCGAAAGAGTTTGAGCCCAACCAAAAAAAATGAAATACAGATGCGTTCTAGAGAAACCATATCGGGTACATTACATATCGAAAAAATGCATGACTCTGTTTATTCATGACTTTCGACTAAAATGAAGATACGTACTTTCTAAAATCCCAAATTTTTGTTAAAATCTACTTTCATATAATAAAAGGAACTTGAGCTGTGTGGAAATGTACAGCAATTTTTCTTTGGATTGTTGTGCTCCTATAAGGAATATAAAAGAATTTTTGCTGCTGCTGGTGAAGGCAGCAGCGGTTAGCTTGGCTGGTGGAGGTGGTGGTGGTGGCAGTGGCGGCAAAGCAATATTTACACAGTTTTGTCACGAATTTCCCTTTTGTACACTTTTAGAACCAAGTAGTGCCAACCAAACCATGATGCTCTTTCTCCCTGGATTCATAATCCTAAAGCATTATTGTGTTTTTGCGGCCATTCAAGTGTAAACTCATGTGGACACCGTTGTGGCTGCTCCCCGCTGCTTTCAGACATTTTCTTAGTTCGTTCTGAATTGAATAACTTTCAGTAAATTCGAGAAAAGGAAAAAAAATGCAAAGGCATTCGGAATGAGTACATGCACGCTTTAGAAAATCCACGATTTATCTTCCATTGGAATATAGAATGAAACATGAAAAAAAAATCCGCCAGAATACTTTAATATTTTTTGCCGTTCTTCCGACCATTGTAGGATTCAATAACATTCTCTTCTCGTGGTCTCTTCACATTTGTATTATAATCTCCCTCTTGGTCTTTCAAATTACGTAGAGTAAATATATCTAGCTATTACAGAGTAAGAAATATTGTATTCTATCGTATTTTACTATTGTATTATTGTGATGCACGGTATGGACATGCATTTTATATTCCTGAAAGCTTTTTTTTCTAACAAGGACCCAAAACTATTTCCGCGCACTTGAGGCAAGTTGTTCGTGTCATGATGACACTTTTGGACCACAGAGAGTCATAAACCATATCAGCTCTCGGGAAGCAAGTAAAAAAGTAAGCCTGAGCAAATATAGATGTAGAGATCGCGATCGGTTTTCAGTTACTTAACAATTTAAAAAAGGAACAGGGATGAAACGACGAAAGTAATGCTCCGAGTTTTTTTTCATTAGCTATGCAAAAAAATCGTGAAAATCCTTTGGCATGACATTGTTGTAAGCCGCAAACTGCGGCCACACTGTATAGAATCAATGGGACCTCTCCTCTACACCCAACGCAGTCCCATTGAAACATGTAAATTCAACCATTCCATTTATTCAGTTTTGGAGAAAAGGAGAGTTCCACTTCACAACTTTTCGACAAGGAGCTCTCAAAAATATGCCGAACTAAGCCACTACGTGACATCATCACTTGAGCCACTACTACTACTACCATCACCGTAGAAAAAAGTCAATAATATTTAAATGAGAAATGAAGAGGAAAGGGACGAGCTAAATAATGGTGGTACTAACAAGTACATGCATATATCTCGAGATAGTATAGAGAAACTCGACTATATTTGGAAAGGAAAAAGAGAGTGCTATTCACTGAGCAATCTTTAATCAGTCAGCAGAATGGCAGAAAAGATGAGTGCAAAAAATAATGATAAAGTGAAAGATTCGAAAGTAGAAGGAGGAGCAGCTCATTCAACTGCATCGTTTTTTCGCTCAGTCTGCAAAAAATACTTGATATCTCATCCGAAAACAATTAATAGGACACACTACAGCATCCGCAAGTAATAATAATAATAATAATATGATGATGCGGATCTGTCTTATATTTTTATTTCCTCCATTTGCGTTCATGTGGCACGAGAAAGCGGAAAAGAAAGGAGGAAAGAAGAAAATTTTTTTTTGCGCACCATCGCACTTCTTGTCACGCACTGATTGTTTGCTCAGCACAGCACAAGCAAGCAAGTGGGTACACTGACGGCGACGATTATTGCCGTGTACATGCTCCCCAACGACAGTTTTTCGGAGGATTAATAATCGTTGATGGCTTTATCTTGTCGTCATCAAGCTGGAAAACACTTTAGGCAAATATGTACCTTCGTGTGTGCACTTATGACCTTAATATTTCTATCAGACGAGAAAAAAGTAATGCAGTACATTCATGAAAGTATTTTGTCACCAAAAGTATCGGGATTGGAGACTTTTTTCTAATTTTCTTTAACGAAACTTGTAGCATAGCGGGCAAGTAGCTTTGCACTCAAGCCGAAATACAAGTGCGCTGTTTGTTCAAAAAGAGGATCCTAGGAATGAATTATGTATTGCACGGATTTAGGTAATCCATTCACCAAACAGTTTCTTTCAGTTACTTTTGGAGAAAGTTCCTCGCAAATTACGACGGTTTTTATATTATTGCAATATGCTAGCGGGGTATTCTCATTGCCAGTAACTCAGGCAATAGTAAAAGATTCAAGTAAGTAGCGCACAATACGAATCATTTTAAAGGTGGAGAGACATGTATAAAAGAGCTTATTTCATTCACTGCATCATGTACAAAACCAAACCCTTACACGAAATTTGCACCACGAACGTTGAGTAAGAAGAAGGTAAGAGGGGCTCCTTCCATGCATACACATAATTTCATGCTTTCCAAGCAAATCAGAGAAGAATAACGTTATCTATATCGATCTCTTTTAATTCGAACATGACTTCCTTTTCTGGAGACTTCTTGATGAAAGCTATAATTTGATGGGGAATGTGTCTTAGTAAAAGTGATTCTGCGGTTTACAACAAGCTCAACCCGAGCCCAATGAGGATAGGAAAATTTCAGTAAGCCCACATACAAATTAAAGTGGTGGTGGCCACGTGATGGTTAAACTCAGACTTTTCCAGTACGGACCGTATATTTTCTCTAAATTGCTCGTTTTATTACTCCAAAATTGTATTAAAACGTTTAAGCGCTCATTTGCTGCTTTAACGCCTACGTCCCTTTACTTGAATTTAAGGAGCGAGTTAGTGAAATATTACGTGTTTGGTCCAAGTTATCAAATTAAAAAAATGGGAGAAACGTTATTTCATTTTTGGAGACCTACACATAGATGCTGAAATGCATGTAATACACGTAAATATATTTTAACACAACGCATGAGGAGGAAATAAAAATAATTTTCATCATTTTGTAGGAGTTCCAACAGGAAGAAAGCAGAAGGACCTCTGGTCTGCTCCCGCTTGCGGTTCAGAGAGACTAAATTGCAATAAAAATCAAGAGTAAAAGTATGCGTGTTTGCGGTTGAAAAAGTTCTAGTGGACAAAAAGTGCCGGATGGGTATATGCAATTTAGAAATTCAACCACGGCATCATCATCATCACATATTACTAGCTTGCGTGTGTACAAAGTTTTTCAAAGCCATGATTTCTGCTCCTCCCAAAAGACTCTTGTATCCGTCCATTTCGACACAAAAATTGCGATAAAAGGTTCCAGTCACACAGTACCGTTGCAGACCGAGAAATGCAAAAGTTGGATCACACGTCTGGTGAACAATAAAACACGAGAATTGGCGTGAATTTATTTCTTTTCGATTGCACTTTGGAGGAATAAAGGCATAAAGAGTGGAAGGTAGACCCAAGTACTTACGATAATACTTACTAATACTAATGCCATGACCGATGGTGAGTTGGTTACTAAAGGTATGGTAACTTGATTACAAGTACATATTCTGATAATATTTATTTACTTAGTCATGGCAACATAATATAATGTAAAGCCCATGCGAACGTGCAAAGGAAAATCCCGTAATTTTTTTTGGATTGTAAAATCTCATCTTCACTACGTTATAGCAATTTTGTTGATGCCTCCTTTAAAAAATTAAATAGGAACTTGTTCTTCAATTCCTGCATTTTAAATGATGGGAAAAATACGAATGATACTTAATGAGCACAAAAATTCCATGCATGTTAATCAGATATCATCTAATTTTGCTTCGGGTTTGCAACCATGAAGCGTGGGGGAAAATCATCTCATAGATAAATATTCATAGGCATGAATCTGAGGAGCCTTACCCCGTCTCATTCGTTTGCATTTTGACTCATCATCGCCGACCTCGGTTTTTTACTTGCCCGACTTAATGACCATTTCGTAGGTGACGGTCTCTCTATACGCTGCGTACACAACACTGTCTTTTTTTTATTCATATTCGGCTGTGGCTCCACTCCACTGGAAGGATCAACTGAAGTGTAAATATGTGCTTAATTTTTCCCGAAATTACGCATCAAAAAAAGGTATACGCTTGCCCCATCAAGGCTCCCAGACTACGGAGAGTATTTACAAAAGCTAGTGAACTCGACGTTTCGTTATATAATTTTGGAAAGTAAAGTTCCAAATCATGTTTCAAGTGTATGCTTCAAGTAAACACGTCCTATCCACCATTTGGTACATGCTGAAATGTTCCTACAAATGTGTGTATCTAATTTATTATTATCTTCTATCATTTGCACAGTATCAACAACTTTATGCAATTCAGAGAATAGGACCAGTGCTAGTTTTTTTGTCATTTCGGGCGAGAACTCTTTCGTTTATGACGCACATCTCACAAAAGCTGAAACACAATAGGCATGCTACTTGCATTAAAGTCAGCATTCTTAGATCTCATCCTTAGGGAAACCGAATACCTATCGCATTTTATTGGCCATCCTAACTTCGCTCCAGTTACGCTGCTCTGCCAATCTTCGTTTCAAATTTCAATCAACAACTTTTTCATTCATTTCATAATCAAAAAGAATCTTACACTTCTGCACAGTATTAAACACTGCTACTATAATAGTTGTTATGAATAATTTGATGGTTATGAATTCGACCTGGATGCTTCAAAGATATTGCATTTTAGTGAAACCAGACATGAGACTTGAAAAATATACATTGTTTGGGCTCTTAAGTTCTTCTTGAGTTAAATTTTGAAATAATAAATGAGTGAAGTGCAGGGAGTCGCAATAAATAGCAGAAGTACGATGGGCTGCAGAGCTTTACACAACACTGGGCCATTTGGATTTCGTTAAGAACGGGCTTTCAGAAGCATGATAGGGACGGAGACGAGGAATGTGGTATAAGGTGGCAGAATAAGTGATCTTGATGACGATGTGATGGGAGCATGTTTAACTGCATGACGTCAATCGAGATAATAATTTTCTTGACGATTCGCCACAGCGTTTTTTACGCTTCGTCATTGATATT
>JAHZNH010001755.1:0-14614 GCA_027744355.1 Tyrannoseira gladiata | reverse complement strand
CCACTATAAATAATTTTTTCCCCTCTATTTTGTCACCCTCACAAATACATACTTACTTAGTATGCACGTTCTTTCCATATGCATATTCATACACATCGTCTTAACCACATTAAAAATATGAAGCGGCAGAACTTCCACCTTCCAAGGCTTGTTTCACGTGATTTTTCCTATTTAAAAAAGTGATGGTGTGGTGTGGCTGGTAGATATAAAGGACACAATTTACTTTTAGTCTGAGACAAAATCTTGGAGCCCGACAAAGACATGCTTCATCCGACGGAGCTCAACCAGGATGAATGCTTTTACCCTTGCGATTTATCCAGCAGGCAATAATAATATGCAGAAGAAATCATATCTCCTCTTGTGGCTGTGGAGTTTGGAGTAAGAGCGGTTATGAGATTCCTTCCTTCCGCTTCACCACTATCATGTCACCCCCACGATTTCCAAACGTCAGTAATAAGATCGTACTTATGCATGTGATACCATAGCACCATGTAATTGATGAGCACATGAACCCATCCCATCCCATTCTGGAGAGAAAACACTTTTATTGGCTCGTATAAAAATATCCTCATGAATGACAACGTAAGAACATCTCATACATGTCATGCCAAACAAAATGCTTCACTTAGCATATGGTTTCATTGAAAACTACTACCTGGAAATACCACCTGCCCAAGACCTTCCTAAAATATGCATGGAATCGCTCACCTAAGCAGCATATGGAGCCTCAAAACTTTCTTTTTCGGGAACCAGAGGATGTATTACAAACTTGCCCCATTCAATTTCCATCGATAAAGTAAGAGGAAGAGAAACTTCACCTTAGGTTTTTTCTCAGTTCCAAAAGATTCATCTCTTTGAGATCATGCGATTTCCTAGACCTTTTACTATTCCTTAAACTTTGACCTGGAAACGAAGGAAGTGGAAGTACGGGAGGAAAATGACGATCCGTGAATAAAATGGTGGATAAACTCTGTTTACCAATGATTGAACGGATGCGTGCAAACTCGATCCTGGAGACAGTCTCCACTTCTTTCCCAGTTTGAATCGAGTTTTTTTCCCAGTCAGACAAAGCCAAGCCACTGGATGGATGGATGGATGGAGTGGTACTTTTACCTTTTATCCAGTGAAAAAGGGAAAACTTTTACCTTCCCTATCTGATACGCTGAAAAAAGTCGAAGGCTTTTCATTTCGCCCTCGCTGAAAAAAAGAAATGCACTCGAGCAGAAAGGGAGTCGTCTTCGTGAATGAGTTTTTGTGTGTATAATTCATTCTTGTAAAAGCGTTAGTCATTACTATTTCATGCATTTTTTTTCTGGGATGGATGGGTGTGCGATGTGCACAACTTGCGTCACTTGTCAATCTTCACGTTCCCTTTTTCCAGCGCAATGTTGTACCCATATGAAAATCCACTTACATTTTTAAAAACCGTTCAGCCCATTCCTCTTACGATCATCTGGTGCAGGAAAAATTGCGTTCGTTTGTTCTGTCAAAGTCGAGGATTTGTATTAGGAGGGGAGCACGCATGAGGAAAAGGGGCAGACCCGTAATGAATGTGAGGAAAGGTTGATGATCACAGAGATAAACGAATTAGATCAATTAACTCTGATGAGGTGAAGAGCCACTAGATATTGTAGACATTGGACATAAAGAATTGTAATTTAGTGCGGTTTCCCTCCGATATACCGACCAGAGAAAATGTATATCGATTCCAGTGCGACAAATTCAACACAAACCGTTAAGCACATATTCTTTTTCAGTGTTATAGAATCTTGCAATGTATTTCATGGTTTCTGTTGATTCTACTATATAGAATCGTGCCTCCTCAATATGCCCCACTATACCTGGGTCTTCCCCGTATGTCCAGCCACAATTACTTGAGGGCTTGCCAAGGTTAAGTCTTCATGGTATTTAATTGCTCTTTGCTCATGTGATACTTACGGTAATAAGCAACGCATGAATAAGTATACCTTTAGGCATACCGACCTACTATGCGAAAGTTAAATTAGGTAAACTCCTCCAGAACCGAAATTTCTGGAGGTCGCAAATGACGAGGCAAGATTGAGGGAATAATGGATAGGAATGTTGATAATTTTTTCACTAATGAAAGCAAATGAACGCATATCAGGCGAGGCAAACCCTTATCAGGGGGAGATTGTGGAGGGACGTAGAATTAGAGATAGAAGCAACCTTTCCAGATAGTGTTTAACAATCATTACAATTTCAAGTCACTTATGGAACGGTGTAACACTATATTTTGGCGCCTTTCATTAATTATTCATTTATGATAGCGGCAATTGGGCTTTATGACATGGTACAAATAACCATACGATGAATTGAGTTGTGCAAGTGTGCAATTACGAGATATTCGGGTGAATGGGTGATGAAGGACAGCTGGGCTATAACGAAATCCGGATTTTGAGAGGGAATTCCCACCTTCCCACAAGTGGATTTTTAAGCCTTTGATGAGTAATTAGTACAGCATTACGATTTGAAATTGTAGCCAATTGTAGAGTAAAAGTTTACATTAAGCTGTTGATTGATGCCTCTCAAAAAATCGCCAACCTTCATACACTAGCCAAGCTTCACGTTGTTGACTTAACTGACAATTTTAATTACTTTGTTTTTAATACATTGGTTTTCCTCAACCCTTCCCTGGAATGCTCCGAATGAAACGTAGGGACTTTTTCTCGGTGCTTTGGAAAGGTGCACCAATTAAATATCTAGTTTCAATGTTCGAATAAAAATCTCCAAAAAAGTCTATTGCTTATTTTATCCTTAACCAAAACATCTCGTGCGTACTTTGTTTTGCAGCTTTCTTTACATGGCACAAAAAAAGAGCACAAGTTTGTTTCTAGCCGTTGGACTTTTTGGCTTCTTCCTCCTCCTTTCATTCAGCCAATACATAAGTATATTACATCTTGCAGTATCTAAAACCTCCAGTATGTAAGTACTTAGCTCAGGAGCCCTCTCCCAACATTCATGATCATGATCACTTCATTTTGGATTTCCTTATTCAAATTTTTTTTTACTTCGAACATCCTCTTTGAAACACCGACTCACTCAGCCCCGCTGTCAGTAAAGTGTAGGGGGAGACGTCTCAGCAAATGATGGTAGCAGCCACTGCCAACAGCAGATCGCTACACCCGGAGCTAACGCTGTCTTCTCCCACTCCCCTTTTCCCTCCCTTTGGCCTTCCCAGGGCAAATAAAGAATGGATTTCGAGATTCAATGCGACATTTTTCTAACTCCCATTCCTAGTACATCAGAAATAAACAAGTTTATTTTAGACCGCACGAGATCGGTTTCCATCTTCCATCGACTTCAATCTCTCCGCCGCTGCTGCCAAGTTGCCACAAAATTTTGCTGAGAATGGAAACTGCAAACACATCAACATGTTTTTCTTTTTTTATTTAGCTTTACCCACTCAGCCGCCCAAATATGCAAATTACATCGCGTCAACCTAAACACCGACTCACTCAGCCCCGCTGTCAGTAAAGTGTAGGGGGAGACGTCTCAGCAAATGATGGTAGCAGCCACTGCCAACAGCAGATCGCTACACCCAGAGCTAACGCTGTCTTCTACCACTCCCTTTTCCCTCCCTTTGGCCTTCCCAGGGCAAATAAAGAATGGATTTCGAGATTCAATGCGACATTTTTCTTACTCCCGTCCCTAGTACATCAGAAATAAACTAGTTTATTTTAGACCGCACGAGATCGGTTTCCATCTTCCATCGACTTCAATCTCTCCGCTGCTGCTACCAAGCTGCCTCAAAATTTTGCTGAGAATGCAAACTGCAAACATATCAACATGTATTTCTTTTTTTATTTAGCTTTACCCACTCAGCCGCCCAAATATGCAAATTACATCGCGTCAACCGCATTGCACTTTAAGAATTTTAAATCGTTCATTCCCAACATAAAATCAATACTCGGCTGTGCGAATGTAGAAGGGAGATTGTGAGCGCCGGCAAGGACATTCTTTAGGTTCCAGGTGAGACTTTCACGAAATGATCATCCTTTATCAAGAAACTTATTCAATGCCAGAATCATCAAAAAAAATCTTCAATACTAGCCAGCTACCAACTGATGTTATGTCATTTTCCTCATAGCGTCACGAAGAAATGTGTCAGATTTATGCGCATCTGGATAACGCCTGACCTCATTTTCTCCCCCATTACAGGTAAATTACGAACAAATAAATATTGGCGAAATAAAACGCTACAAAGCCTTGCTCCTAATATAGAGTAAACTCATAGTGCACACACCGCTACTTTTAAGTGCAATCGTGTCGCAGGGTAAGTAAGTGGTATAGGGCATAATATTGTATTTGTTCCCTACCAAGCAGCACATACACACATCAGGTAAAGCTTCCCCAGAAGAAGGGTAAATAAACAAACACGGGGCGTGCGTGATTTTTTTCCGCCGTGAGAATACTATTATTATTATTCAGGTAAATTACGAACAAATAAATATTGGCGAAATAAAACGCTACAAAGCCTTGCTCCAAATACAGAGTAAATTCATAGTGCACACACCGCTACTTTTAAGTGTAATCGTGTCACAGTGTAAGTAAGTCGTATAGGGCATAATATTGTATTTATTCCCTACCAAGCAGCACATGCACACATCAGGTAATGCTTCCCCAGAAGAAGGGTAAATAAACAAACACGGGGCGTGCGTGATTTTTTTCCGCCGTGAGAATACTATTATTATTATTGTCCACATTATTCACCTCTTTTTTCCGCCAGACAAGACCTAATGGAAAATCATTCTACTACTACTACTACTGTAAGACGTGCTGAGTGGGTGGCACTCTCCCTCACAAAAATAGTGAAATAATGGCAAGGAAAAGAAAAAAAGAAGTGGCGAGAGGACGACCGCTGGCATATCGAGGCTTTAAAAATTAAGTACCGCAGAGTGCTAAGCCGGATGAATTAAGCGCATAAGTAAGTCGATTCTTTTTTTCCTCCCTAACATTCGATGGCGCTATACTTAACACATTAATGCAAAAGTCACCTTCATCAGCTCCACGGAACAAAATCAAGTCCTTTCCACTGCGCCAAGTGACAGACTACGTTCTTGGAAATATTAATTCAACAAAGCCACATCAAAACCCACTTGGTTTGTGAAAGACAGCTCTTCGAACTTCTTGATATTTTAATTATTCTACGTATGCACGATTTCTCATTCGCCCCCAACCAATTTGTGCTTGAAAGTTGTTCAATGAAATAGAAGCAAGAAAATAATATTTTCTCAAGGCGGCTCCACAAACTTATACCGGTCGGGAATTTTAAGCGTCCGTATAACAAAATTGCAAGTTGAACTCAAATAGCAAAAAGTCAGTGACTACAAGTAATTCAATAAAGTTATTATTTCGCATACTCCATTACAGCACAAGGTACATCCCTCCACTTTAGTTTTGTAAACTTTCCACTAATTTGTAATCAAGATAGTAAATTAAACATCGCATCATAATTAAAAGCAATTTCTCGTACAAACCAGCAAAGCGAGTCGAGTCGTCGAGCCCTTTTCTCCGACACGCTGATTACTTCCATGCGCACGGGGGCAACTCAACGATTCAAAGTTCCATTTACCACGCCTCTCTTTTGTGCCAGTGAATATTGCATTGCCTTCCGCCTTTGTTTTCTTTAATCATGTAATAAAAGCGTACACACTGTGGAGGTGAACTTCATATGAGCATTTTTTCCCTTATTTTTTCTGCAGAAAAAGTAGGTCTACTTACATTTCCAGTAATAACGTCACTAATACTGCCTTACCTATTGGCCTCTGCCCTGCCTATTTTTTCCCTCTTCCTCCCTTGCTTTTTGCTTTCAAAGAATCAATACCTCGTTATGTCTGAATAATTTATAGCAAATGACGATGCTAGTCGTGGAGAATATAGGGAAATGTAGCCAAAAGAGACTGGAGCTATTCACCTTTTCTCTGGCTCTACCTTTTGTCATAAATTTCCCTTTATATTCTAAACTTTTTTAGAGTACACACGTCCCCCAAAAAAACCAAGGAAATATACAGCTCGTCGTCGTCGCCTTCGTCGTCACTGAGGGTTTTTCCCTCGCTCCCGCTAACTACATAATACGTTAAGGAACTTGGTCACATTCTCACACTTTGTTATTCCCCGCCAAATTTACGTGTTACTCCGAATTAAAGGAGAAATTCCAGCGGAGGATATGGGCTTAGATATGTAATTAAAAGCGTGCAAGCCCCCCTTTACTCGAATATATATATTTTTTTTCTTCCCAAAAATCTATTTTCTTGTTTCCATTCATGTCAAGCAAATTTAATCCACTTTTTCCCCCTGTATAAGTCAAAATCCGAAAAATATTAAATAAATCATCCCGAAGTCATTACACGGTCTCTATTGTTAGATTTCCAAGAATATTTCTCCCCATTCTGAGAAATGACTTTCATGCTCCTACAATCTATCACTTGGCCATTGTTTTCGAAAAACATGCCATTAAATACGAAATGAAAGTACATGAAATATCGTGGCCAAAGAAAATGCCTGACGTTCCTTGCATTCATAAATGAAAATGAGTTGCTCGTTCGGGCCGAGTACTTTTTTCCCGTGCTACACCACCTCCTTCCTTACACAACACACCTTCCCGAGAAAATAATGACGTACTTATTTGACGCTGTTAACTGTACTCTCTCAAACACGTATGCAAATACCACAACCCGACAAGAAAAAAGTTTTATTTTTTTATCGTTTATAACTCGTGCAAATAGAGGACACAATCATCATGTCATAAGTACATTCGCCGTTTCTTCATGACTGACCAAGCATTTTTTTTTTCCACCATAACATTACCTGAAATGTGTACCTCATCCCACCGCTCATAACGAAGCGTTTTGTAGTGACCAAAACATTGTAATTTTTGTGCACTGAGACTGTGCACTGTGCAAAAATATCTTGAGACTTTTCCACTTCTCACAAATGCTGACAAGCTAACACACACGATAACACATCCTTGGCGCTAATATTGCATGGAATATCCCTACCATCATGTCCTACAAGAAAGATTTCTTTTCTCATTCTCACAAAGGCAATGTTTACCCCGAAGCTTGTGCCGGTCTCAGGGGATTTTTTTGAATGGCATGAAATCTTACAAATCCTTGAAGGTCCACAAACGTCGCAGATATTTCCCGGATGAGGAAGACAACAAAGTGTCCCCCACCAAAGTGGCAAATACATAACTTGCAGCTAAAACAATCCTACGCCTCCGCCTGATTCCACACTCTTCATTATGTAAACTCGGGAGAGCGGTTCAATGCATCCATCTCAAGATCTCAAAGACAATGTGCTGGAAAATTAAATTAAACCGCGTGTTTACCAGTCTCCATCGTAAATCTTTCAAGATCAAGGTTGGCGCTGCAAAAGAAAAACTAAACGATGAGTATCAGCATTTAGTTAAGTAAGTGGAAGACTAAATTCACTGAAGCAATGCTTTCATGCAGGGAAATAATGATCTACCTCCAGTGACTTTATCGAGCTTTGATTTTTATCTCGTCAAAGAGGTAGCGTTATCCACACGACATTGAGCTTCATACTTTGGGAAATTACATGAATCCATGAATTCCATACTCCATGAAAATATTATGCACAACGTCTGCTTCTGAAATGTATCAAACAATAGCAAGGCAAGTTTCAGGCTTGGAGGTTTCACAAACATTTTCGTGACTTTCCCCTTGGGACTGTTCTTTTGTAAACAAGATTTTTCCTTAAAGCGTGTGCAGCCTTTCTCCACTGCGTAGGACCGTACCAGCACCACAACCCCCTATATCGTTGGAGGCATCACGCAGAAAATATTCATTAGCGAAAAAAATAAAGACAAGTTGAGACTTGCTAAAGTGCTCTTTTTAAAAACAGTGTTTGTATAACACAGCGGAATTTATTTGGGCGTGTTGTATTTCTCCCCGTAGGAAACTAGAAACTCTAGATCCTTAATTGCATTCTTCTCATATACATACATAAGTAGAAGTTCGTCATTCCTCACGCTGCAGCTCAGAGCACACTTCAGTGTTCGCATAGGAAAGGAATTAATGAATTTCCTAATGTCATTATTGTGGTTTTATTCTGATCTTGTGCATGCCGCCGCCAGGGCTGCATTCTCCCCCGAAACCAACAAACTCTGTCCCAACCTGAGGGGAGAAGGGAGGTGTGTGCGGTGTTGAAACTTGTAATAAGGAAATTTTGAGAAAACAAGATTGGAATTTGTGAAAAATGTACTCTCATTTGTACGACGCACCGTTCTTCTCATTGTCAGATGAAAGAATGGCAAGGCGCTCGGTCGGTCTTTACACATCGTATTAGTACCTCTCGAGAATTTTTTTGGTGGGATGAAAAAGGACGTTTTTCTGGTCTTGAGTTCATTGCCGTGTCAACGGCTAAGACTTAATTTGAGAGCAATGTCTTTCATTTGAATTCATGCATCGTTTTCTATTCCCCTTCCCTGCCTCATCCCATTATCCCTATTAGGACGACGATGGCATGAGAACATGTGTCAAGCAAGGGGGATTCCAGAGTCGCAGCGAAAACTTGTGGAAAGAAAATGAATGGAATGGGGAAACTCGTGTAAAACAAAGTCAGGAGACATAAAGGAAGGAATGTTGTAAGTTGTTTAAGTTAAACAAAAGAGGGTGAATGAAAGCCTCATTGTGGTATTATGTATAGATTACTCTCACTCTATTGGTTTCGCATTCCAACTCCCTCCCACTCCCATTCATTTATGGTATCGCGAACGAGCGACCCAGCGAGCACATGGATCTGTTCCCCCAAACGAGAAAAAATATAAATCGGCTTTCTTCTTCCACCAAAAAAAGAGAAGAAGAATGCTTCATCTTGGAACGAAAAGAGCGGGACTCCCTCCCCAATACCAGGGAAATCTTTATCGTTCCATTCGAAAACTGTGGAGCAAGCACCATGAACTAGATGCTTTTTCTTCTTGTTCGCCACTTCAACATGAATGCAGACACTAAATGGCGTAGTAAATTGTTTTAGTGAAGTATTCATGGAGGCAGACAGGAAAACTTAAATTTTTGATCAGAAAATAAATACTTCCCAACAGTTTCATTTTTGAAACGAGGCAAATTTGTTACTGCTTCTGCAGATGCACTAAGACTAGGGAAAGAAGGAAGGCAGTGGTACCAGCAGTAGTCGTAGTCTTTCGTTTTCGTTGTAACAAGAACATTCATGTTTTTCGCTCACTTTCAGAATAGTTGTTGGGCAGCCAATGGCGATGAAAATTGGTGGTAATGCTTGCCAAAAAATCTCTGACATAGATACATACATTGGTTCAGAAAGAGTTGTACATTCTACTGAGCTTATTTACTCACACAGAATTTAAAGCACGTCTAATGTGTGCCATCCAGAAAGTGGTCAGGGTTTTCTGGCACCAAGCACGGAGAAAGCTTAGTGAGGCGCTCTATCTGCCAGAAAATGGGAATATGTATGCAGTGATATGAAGGAGAATAAAAAGCCAGAAGGATAATATTTACCCTTGTTAAACGATGCTCTTGAGATCAGCTTTCTATTTCGTTATTTTCGTAATCACACAATGCGTTTTGAATAGTATGTAGCGGTAGACATAGTAGTAGTAGTAATAGCATTGCACACACGTAATACAGTTAGCAAGGATTCTTTTTTGGAGAATGCATTGCATCCACCCTATTTTCCTTTTGTTCGAATGAATCGAACATCATCCACTCACAATGAGTTTTTGTTGTGTGCTCATGCAACAGAAGTAGGTACGGAGGAGGAGGAAGAAGAAGACACATGCTCGCTTAAGCAAACTCACTGTGAATCTACACGCTTGTTTACTGTGTACTTGCTGGAAGAGCCACTTTACCCGGGCTCGAGTCCCTTTTCCTGCATATTTTATTATGACTTGGAGTCGTAAGTCGTAGCCCCCGTGGTAGTCGTGGCACAGTTCTACAGCGTACCAAATGCACATAGTGAGTTCCTGATTGTTCGCGGGATTTGTACTCATGACATTTTACACGCTGAGCATTATGGCCTCGCCATTAAACTTCAGCAATATTTTTTGCATAATATTATTATTATCATTATTACGGGGAAAGTTATCCGGTTAATTTCTCGACATACGTAAGTACATACCCACCACCTACCTACCCACCATCATCCTCATCATCATCATTACTATCCTCTGTAGCGAGAAAATGAGAACGAGAAAAATGGGCTATTGTATCCGCTCAACACTCATTCCACTCGCCTGGTTGGCCTACAATGTGTGAAATGAATGAAACCGCAACAATGTCATAATTATACATTCTATCTGCAATTCACATATCATCATTTTTTACGCCGTTTGCCACCGGAAAAAATTGTTTTGGTATGCGAGCTCCGTGCCAAAAGCCCCGAGAGCAAGAACCCCTTCCAAAATAGAAATAAAGAGAGCATTAGTTATGAAAACAGCATGCATTTTTCAAGCCATGTAATCTTTCTCGGTAAATGATTCCTCGCATATTTCATTCCCTGCCTGTTTTCTCCTTCGAACACTCGTGGGGAGGCAATAGTTTACAACACACATAAAATGGGACGGTTGACCAAACCAGAGGAAGAAAACTGGTGCATGTAAAGCAGATCCTCAACAAAAAAAAACATATGTATTTACATGGACTACTATTCACTATTCATCGCGTACAACATTTTCAAGTGGAATATGAATACACAATTTTTCCTACTTAGAGTCATAACCATGCAACCATGCATGCTTGCATACATAGAGTGGTGGTGGTGAAAGCGAATTAGCTTTTTTACTTCTGAGTCGAAAAAAAATTATACGCGGCTTTTTTTCTACGCGATTGGTTTGGCTTGGCTTGGTTTTGCGGGTTTGTTACAACTGATAACCTGAACATGAGAAAAAAGTGGGGGGAAAGCAACTCAAAAAGGAAACTGGTGGTTGGTCGATCCTATGGTGGAAGGAAGCAGTCCATTGTGGTGCCAAGGAGATATTATATAATATCATGAGTGCTTTTTCCTCTCCCCTCCAAAGCCTCCCGAGCGAAGACAAAATGCCGACGAAAGATAACAAAAACCAAGTATTTTAACACGTCCACAACATTTCCTCCTCAATGTGCTCACACACTGGTCTGGTGTTCATATCGCACAATCGTTTAGTGTGTCTATGGCTTTTGTACGCGAGACGTAGAATAGGGTATCGCAGTAGTAGTAGTAGTAGTATGGGCCATTTGCAAAAAGAAAGAAACGTCCATCCAGCTTTTTTCATATGTGGAATGGGAATGCAAACTAAAGGGAAATTGTGCTGCATTTTTCCCATCTTCACATCTCGCAGTGAATGGAATGACCTCAAATTCACTAACTACCTAACGTAACAGAACAGATTGGGGAGATCGAGTGTCATGCTAAAACACATATTACATGTGTCTGCTGTTAAGATAACCACCCAATTTCATGAACTTTCTTCTCCTGGAGGAAGATTGGCAGTTGGAAGTAATTCCAATACAATACCATTTGCAGAGATGACTTTCCAATCAGAAGCAATCTGTAGGGTAGCCGATATTGCGTTTGCAAAATGCAACACATTCCAATCAGTCTTTCTTAATTGGCGGACTTCATTATTAATGAGCTTTACTATCATCATTAGAGATTCAGCTACTCGCTATTAACTAATTATCTAATACTGTAGCTTTATAAATACGCTTTACTTTAAGCAGATACGCCCTCACTCAAATTAATTTTCGACTTCACAAATACTCTCATGCTGATGATTGAAGCCTTTTCAAAGCCTCCCCTTGAAAAGGAAACATAATAAAAATACAAACTAGGCTACTAAATCCAGGAAGGAGTGAGTGATCCTGCTTTGTATACATTTTTAACCGCCTTGCTGCGAAAGCATGCCAGGAAGATAAAAGGGAGGAAAGGGACGTTTCTCCTATTTTATTAATATTCCGGACTCTGTCTACACAGAATGAAGTCAGCAGAATGAAGAGGCATGATGGAGTCTCCCTCCATTCATCCCTAAGCGATACCATTACACCACATGGAAGAACACATGGAACTGTAAAATTACCAATTCAGTCTGTTGTTATACCTCACTCAGTGGAACTTTATTGGTAAAAGTTTTCTCTTCCCATTTCATGCGTGCATTATTGTGGAAGTAGGAAAAAACTCCTTTCATGCAAAACTCAGACTATTCACTTTTTCGAGCACTTCTTCCTACTCATTTCTATTTTATATGATGATCGCTCGCTCACTCGCTTGCTCTCTCTATAGCATAACGTAAAGTGCTTTCCCCGTCATACCACTAGTACACAAAGGATTTCGCTGGCGTAATAGCAGCGAGTGAGTGTGTGTCCTATCTTCCCCTCCCTTGTGTTTTCTCCATCGCATCGAATCATCTCTCGTGATCATGTAATCTAGGTGTTTCAAAGAAATACAAGACATTCCCTCCCACTATTCCTCTTCTCCTCCAAGAAGCTTATCTACAGGAGAAGGAACGATGCACCCGCCCGCGACTTTCTTTATCTTCCGTGAATTCACCGGACATAGTTCCGCTATATAAACTTGATTGACTAAAACGTGTCAAAAATTTTCTGGTAAGGCTCTCCCCCACAAGCTCCCGACTACTCCTACTTCCCGTTGAAAACGCAAGTGGTGGGATGACGACAACGACGACTTCCATGAACAATATTAACTTTCGCTTTCCCTATTACACTTTACTTTTTCGTCATTCTGCTACAGCGATGGACAATGCAGCATGCCAACGAGAAGCAGTGGGTATAAGGGGAAAATACTCACTTACTTTCTTAGGTGTATAAATATGACGGGCTATTCCTACAAGAAAAAAATAAAATGTGGAGGAAACTTTTCTCCTTCTCTGTCTGTCCAAGTAAGTCCAGCTGTCGACAAAAGTTCATGGCGATCGTTTCTTCGGGTTTTTTATATTACTTCCTCCCCAGGAGTTAAAGATCGAGTGGAGTACTTCACGCAAAAACATAATAATAAGGTTAGGGAAATGGACCTCTTCGAATTCATAACTTCTTTTGAACAATAAAACCTCAAAAATTCAACTTGAATGTCGCACACATGTTCGAAATTAAATGCGTCCGGGACATTCATAACGACGGGAGAAAGGAAGATCAGATCGGAGATAGTGGAACTAAAAAATCCTCTTCTTTCTCTCCTCGTTAGAGTTAGACTTTCGTATGCTTCTGTGAGAGCTCAATAACCAGCTCCCCCTCATCCAAGCCAGAGCTCAACCCACGGTGGCGTGGTGTGGTGGGGCATGGTGTATTCTTTGCTTAGGCAAGCTATTTGAGCTATTATAGAGAGACAGCGCATCAAATACAGCTGCTTCTACAAGTGCTCAACCACCGTTAAGACATTGCTAAATTGAGTGTAGGCTGAAGTAGATCTGTGTCAAGCAGCTTTGATAGAGTTAAAATCGCAAAGAAAAATCATCCTAAGCAGTCATTTTTATTATCTGGTAACGATCAAAGCATGTAATAGGGGGTGCGTATCGTATGGGGGAAGCGTCAAATAGCTACAGACCACACTTACTCCCGCAATTGATGAGCCAGCTCCAATTTTATTTCATTCATGAATGACTCTCCACGCTGATAATGGAAGCGGAAAGATAAATGCACCGCATGGAGCCCACTCAATGATTTGCGGCTATTGTGGATATTTTACAGTGCTTATTGGACTTGCTGCGAACTGTATGTACTGAAGTGTAAGGAAGCCTTACAAAATGCAGTGGATTAATCACTCCTTACACAGAGCTATATTCAAAAAGTACTTAATAGTGCACGTAAGCATATAGCTACTGAAGGAGCTGTTATGGAGACAAAAGTGCATCCACACCACCCTAAAATCATTTAGAATGATATCGCAGGCCTAAAATCAAGTGTGAAGGACGTATGAAAGCATTCTGAATTTTTCATTTTTTTTATTGATATGCATGTTTCCCAATGTTCCAAAGCATTTTATTATTCGCAACATCCATCATCACTCTTTTACTCATTCAATTCGTCATAAATACGTACCCTGCGTAACGTACATTTTATCCCTACAACTCAAGAAAACGCATTTATATGCAAAAACAGCCAAAATTACACAATCATATGATTATTATTACGCCATTCTTTCGTAAATTCATATGGTAGGATTCACAACAGTCAACCTTCGGTCTACCAGTAAGTTAAATTAGCTTCCAGATATGCATATACTTTTTCCGGTGGATTAAAAGCAGGAAACTACGTGCTAACCTAAACTTGAGTGTCGTTTTTCTGCTTCGCTTGTGGCATTTTCCTTCTCTTGTACACGGTTCGAGTAATCCAATTTGCGTTATGAGCTCTCTCCCGTTCCAAAAAAAATACTTGTGAACTTGAGAATAAGGAGAAGCCATTGCGAGCTATTTTAACTCACTGTCAGCAGATGATTGCACCAGGTTAACTTTTTTCTCAGGTTGGGGTATAGGAGTATCGGCCCCTGAAGGCCAAAAAAAATTTTATGGTGCCAATCGATAGAGAATCGTCTGAAACGTGCACATCCCAAGTTTCGCCGATTTTGAGATTGCAGATTTTGAGAAAAATCAAGTTGAAATTTTAAACTC
>JAHZNH010001754.1:0-26962 GCA_027744355.1 Tyrannoseira gladiata | reverse complement strand
ATATGTTTTTCAAGAATTACAAGTTTTTTCTTTCGGCATATTCTCCCTTCGAAAATCCCACTGACGGATCAATACCGGTCAATTTTCTAATTTCCTTTTCGGTTCAATGATTTCACCCATAAGTACGTTTTATATAATTTGGGATGATGATGATGATGATGAACCACTAAGGAGATGGTTGTTCTGTAAAAAGTCGTGAGGAGATTTTGTGTTAACTTCTTGTCATCCCCGATCTCCGTGGAGAGACTCGTCGGAAATGAAGAGATGGTGAAGTTGTAATGACTCCACGATAGGTTTTTTGGTATGCATGACTTTTCTTAGAAGGAGCACTACTCTCGAGTGAGGAGAATTTATAGGGGAAAGCCATCCTCCCAGTTTTTTTACCCTTGTGTCGACACAATAATATCACTTGAGAGCTCCGGATTATGAGGCAATTAGTGTAAAGACTGGCTGTCACCGAAGTAGTCACCATTTCCTTTTAATTCAGGGGGAATATTTCCTCCTTTCTTGTCCTCCGCCTTTTGTAATATAACACGTTGAAATAGCAAAGCCGCATTCCTCCAGCATTACTACTACATAGTTGCTTTTTCCATCCCTGCGCCACACCGGAATCTCCCATCCCAACCAACCAACCACGCACTCTTAAAATACCAGGCACAAGTGAATCTCTTCGAATGCAACGCAACGTCTCCCTCCAAATTTCACTTCTCAATACATCCATTTATGAGGGGAAATAAAGAACTTTGAACTTTGGCAAGTGTGCCATGCCATACCATCATCTCAGCTCCTCTTCACAATGGGGAAACTTGAGTTCATGATAGTACATATTAAGTTGCAGTAACCTGCTACTCGAGGAGTCACGGTACTCCCAGAGTAAATTCACATTTACGCGGAGAAGTCGACCGACCATTTTAATTAATGCGTCAGCAATGGAGAAAAAGTGAAACTGAGTGAGTAGAATTGCAGTATTCTCTTTCAAGGAATGAAAATTGTCGCGGTCTTCATCTCACTGAGGAGTAAAGAAGATACAGTTTTACAACTACTTTACACCTACATTTTGCTCCGCCATGAAAATATTATGGATGCATTGGATACTATACTCCCGCCCAACTGGACTCTTTCATCGAGGATGGGTGTTGGAGGGCACGCGGAGAAGTTATTGTGATTATTATTATCATTATTAATATGATTATTATGGCCATACAGCAAAGCCACACGACATGACACAATCGCCTCTTCGAATGCGAAACAGGGCAGTTACTTTCCCCAGGAAATTTTCATTCTTTTCCTCCGGTTCTTGAGACAATGGGAAGTGGGGAGGAGGAGGAAGAAAAAGAGGGACAGAGAAAACACGCTAAGATCATGTTGATGACACCGACAAAAGAAGAAAACATTGTCTCGCCCAGGCAGTCCCTTTCTCAAATAGTGAATATATTTTCTCTCCCACCCCCTCAGAAAATAATCTCACTCCCTAACTCCTCTCTCAATAAAAAGTGATGCTCCAAATAGTCAAGTGAACAATGTTCCATCTCCACATTTTACTCTGTAAATGAGCAAGAATTCTGGAGGAAACAAAGGAGGAGGAGGAAAATGAATAAAGTGAATTGAAAACATTCGAGTGCAATTAAGTGAACACGGAAATAGTTAATATGACAAAAAGATGTAAAAACTTCCTTGAGACGAGACACTAGAGCAGAAGTAAGTGAGGGGAAGGAAATAAAATGGGTAGGGTATTGTGCTCCCAAACTCCGCTGTAACGACCGTATTCACGCAGTAATATTGAAGTCAATAAAATCTATAAATGAACAAAGAGTCTTGAGAAACTTCACACTGGGATTGCACTCTGCCGTCTTTAAAGTTTTGCGGACACATTTTCCATGTCAGGAAAATTTAGGGGTGAGTAGGTAAGTATCACCGAGTAAAAACTTGGAGAGGCACAAAGTACTTACTCATTATTAAGAACGTATTTATTACCAGGCCCTTTAACCGATGTAACATGCCTGATACTCTGTTGTAATTACTTACTTGATCACATGATATTTTTTATTGAGTGAGAATGGAAATAAATGTGTAATAATTTAGTGGAATTACGAGCCTATAAATTGCCTTACCTGGGATCCAAATGGTCGCTGCATTCTGATTGTATCACCATATCCGGCTTGAGAGAACACCACTAAGGAGGGAGGAATCGAGTTGGGGACGTAAGAGGACTCCTCCATGTTCTACATTTAGCCCAAAATCAATCCGTCAATTATTTTTTGAAGAGGACATCAATTCACTATTTCTTTCAAGAGCTTAGGGGTAAGTTCATGTCTGATTTCACAAAGAAAATTAAATCCGCTCATTCCGGTGGTTCGTTAAAAATCTTTGATCTTTTTGCTGTACGGATTCGTTTATTATATGTTTTTACTTGCCGCAACAAATTTAGCTCGTCCTACACACGCCAAAAAATGCTATGATAAAGTAATCAGACCTACATTTTGCGCATACGACTTAATTATATAGACTGTTTTACTTGACTTTAGTGCTATATTTAGAAAAAATTCGTTTTTCTGAAGTTGAAGTCCATATTGCAGTTTTGGCGACTTCCGCAGTATCATACTTTAGATTTAAGATTAAAAGGAGCTAAATATTGTCTAAAAAATCCCGGATTAGAAGTAAATGAACAAGGGACCAATACTTAATAGAAAAGGGTACGTTGTTGAACAAGCCATTGCTATGCCAAATGGTATAGTGTCCCCTTTCTTTATTTTTTCTCTCCTTCCCATTGTTTTTTTCGCAATAAAAGTAATCCAAACCATAAAGTTGCATGGATTCTTAAGAAATATGTTTTCTTGATCTGGAAGTAGCGGGTTCCCAAAGTTACTTAAAAAGACTTCGACGTAGGGTCGCCAGGCTGCAGTGACACTAGAGCCAAGTGCCAAACCCAAAGTTTTTTTTCCCCTTCTTCCTCTTGTGGTGCAAGGAGACACTGCATACGACATGGTTTCAATTCTTTCAATTCCATTCATTTCCCCCACTTTATGAAGTAACTAAAACATACTAAATGTTTTCTCCCTCCGACTCCATCACTCTTCCCCAGTTTCCTAAACACTCTCCAAGTTTTTGCATAACCACTTTCAACTTTGCTTTTTCCGTGAATGGACACTCTTCCCCCTCTTGTAATGAATGAATGTTATCGTCCTATTGATTCTGCTGCGGGGATACATTTTTCCTCCCAGGGAAAATGAGCGGGTGGATAAGTGACAAACGACTACTGCAAAAACTTATGTGCTTACTTATGCTGGCTTCACACTGTTTTTCCTCCCATTCACGAGGGCGTCCCCACAACAATTTCCGTTCTAAATTGAATTCTAGTGTCTGCCAGTGGTTTCGTTAGATTCTGGCTTTACGGTACCCCTCCCTAACCAAGTACAAAATTGAATCACCGGGATTGCAGCGCGTACACTTGCATATCTATTTAAATATGAACATTCCTTCTGGTTTCTTCTGCCTCCACGAGTGGGAAATCTGAGCGAGAACTTCCCACCACCACCACCAATTTTTTCCCTGACTTTTAGCCTATAGATTATTTAGAAAGTCCGAAAGGACCCACAAAAAAGTGGGAACCGTAACGGAAGAGCTGAAATCGGGTGAGAAAAATAAACTATGAAAACTATCTCTGTATTCCTCCGCTGTTGTCTCTTGTCTTCGGGGCGGCGAGTATTAGTGCTACTTACTACTACTACTGCTACTTCCCACTCTCTTACTTTTGTTTTCATTGTGCTCTTTGGCAACTTCGAGTGTAATATCATATACTATTTACTCACTCTTTCTGTACTTCCAGTTTTGGTGGTGGACTACTATTCTAATGTGACTCCAACTGGCTCTCTCGCACTCTCGCGAGTACTTACTTATTTCACTTCGTTTTTTTTAACACTGGGGCAGTCATTTACACCGAAAAGTTAAAAAAGTTTAAAGAAGAGAAAGAGCGACAGATAAAATGGGAAACGAGAAAAGGAAGAAGGCGCTTGTCCTTGCTTGCGTGAATACGTACAAGGCGACTCTATAACTTACGATTAGCGAACCCCAAAAGTCAAAAGTTTCTTCCGGTGAAACACTCCAATATATCTCAATGTCGACGTTGTCGACGTCTAGTTGGAGTTGTTCTCCTCGTTGTTTTCCCCCTTTACTTATCCAACGTCTTCCTCACATAAGTAACTCTAACTAGTAAGTCACTAAGTGACTACTGCTGACTTTTTTTTCCTGGCTTCCATGCGACAGGACAGTGAAAAAAAAACTGGAAAAAGTAGTTTGTAAAGTAGTGCGGTAGAGAATGTGTAAACTGTGTCCTGTTTTTCATGACTTTTCTCTTTGTTTTTTCCTCCAACTTCATTTCTTCCTGTTGTAATGTAACCTTAAGATAAAACATGTATGTTAAGTGGTGTTTGCAGAAAGCCAAGCCAAGTCAAGCCAGATCCAACCCACCCACCCGAACAGAGGAAGCATATAGACTAGCTCATTTCATCTATTTTTTGGATTTCTAACCAGTTTTTCACTTTCACATTCGCCGACGCTCGCTTTTTAATCGCATGAAAAACTGCATTTCCTCTTCAGAACCTACGCCAAAAATTATGAATTTTTTTTCCTCTCCTTGTCACCTCACTCACTGGCGAGTTGGGGAAAAGTCGATGTTGAGTGGGGTGTGGGTAAAGTACAGAGCATTAAGATTTATTGTGAGGGAGTAGTACTGCACGAGATCTCAAACCTATTCCATTATTTACTGTTTGAAGCCAAAAAACTTTTCGTTGCAGTCATTTATGAATGTTGATTTGATCTTCTCCTTGAAGCAGTTAATTTGCTTACTTTCTTATTCTCATCGCATGGCCTACCAAAATTGCGAGTAGAAATGGGAGATCTTTTTTTTCAACTTCCAACGCTGACACAAAGATTGGCAACGGGGCTGCAATACAGCTTCGAATTGAAAGATTTGTTGTCAAACTTTACTCCCTTGCATGACAAGACTAGAACCTGTGAAATACTAGCGGGAAAACCAAGTTGCCCCAGTGCACACACTCCCTCGGTTTGTTTGACTCCCTCACACTTCATTAACAGCGAGTGCAGGAAGTAGAAGTGCAGATGTGGGTAGCAGACTTCCTCACGGCTAAATTCAAGTAACTGACGCGAATCATCGAAAATTTCAGGTTGGGTGCGATTATCTTCGAAGATGGGGATAAAAGGGCGGAAATCCCTCTATGACCACGATATCGAATATGTCGCTGTTACTCAGCGGAAAAAATCACTGCACTATACCAACTGCAGCGTAATTTTGTAGAACGAATCCTAATTTAAATTATTTCAAATAAAATATTCACAGTAAATAATGTTTTGCGAAAAAAAATTGGTCAACCGCAGTTATGCAATATAAAGTATTGTGAAAACATTGGCCAAGAATCCTTTGAAATTTTGATTTTCAATGCGAGAACATGCTGTCGACTATTTATATAGACCTTCATAATTGTCCTTGTACTCATTTGCTAAGTAACCAAAGCTGTACTGTAAAATCCCAAGAACATATCAGAATTAATTATTTCATGAAAAGAACAACAAAACTTACTTGCAACTTGGTATGCATGAACATGACAGTATGAGATTCGTACTGTCGTCGAATCTGATTGCTACAACACTTTTCCAAAAAACTTTACCAAACCGACCTAAAGTAATGAAAATAAACTCTTCAACAATAAGAAATTCACCCAAAGGATTTTTTCCATTAACAGCTCATTTTCCAAGGGAATGGCATGAAGAAAGCGTGAAAAGACACCCTCTTCCCACAGATTCTCACAATGCCCCAGATCGGCTCTCGGGGTTCAAGAAACGTTTCTGCCGAGCACAGAGTGATACCATTTATTTAATCCACTTTTCTATATTCTATTCACTTTTCACGAATTCCTTGTAGCTCTACCTACCAGCAATTATTTAACAAACACAAAAAATTTCGAACTACATCCAATTTCAATTAAATATCTCCTATTTACTCTCTCGTCGGAATTGAGATTGAAAGGGAAGCCAAACGAGTGGTTTTTCTTCCTCCACCACCACCACCACCACCACCAACGTTTTTTTTCAGTAGCGAGTCTCTGAGGTGTAGGAAACAGTTTTCGTGTGATACTCTTCCCAGCTCAAGTTTAGATATGGGAGCCGAGCCGTTGCGCTCAGAGTGAGTGAGACGAGGGAGCGAGGAAAAGTGAAGAAGGGATAAACTGTGATGTTTTTTTCTAGTTTGCCTGCACCAGCCACCACTCACTCGGCTATATTACAGGAGACACACGACATGCATACACTTGAGCAGAAAAAAATAAAACTACCCGTCGTCGTCCTCGTCGTGGGCGAAGAGAACACACACATCTCACCGACTTCTAACTCCAACTTTCAGGAGTGAGTGCCCCAGCCAGCCAGTGTAGTAATGTAAATTGTGATTTGACGAGAGATGCTCTATACGGTTAACTTCAACTCTCCAAAGAGAAAGTGGTTGAAAAGCCATGTAGATTGTTGCCGCATTCGAATTCCACGGCTCCTGCTCTGGCCTCTCGAGAAGATCTGCGATCTTAAAATATGAGGAAACGGGGTTGCACACAGAAAGAGATACAATAGTTAGTTACGAGGCGTAGTATCCATCCAGCTTTTTAGCGGAAATTGTTGGGATTAATAAAGTTCTGAAGTGGAAGTGGCAAGACGGCGGAATGAGCGTGGAATGAACGGTGGTGGTGAGAAGAGATGGTCGTGACTCTCATCCCAGCCAGATCTAGATCTCTCCGGCTGGGCTGGAGTGGAACGGGAGAGAGAGAGGGTGAGTTCCCGATTCCATGGAGTGAGCAAGCGAGCAAGCATATTTACACATGCATAACGTTTCATTTCGCTCATTGTCTTCCTCACAAATGGATTTCATTGGCGATATTAACTGGGGCGATGGAAATCGTGATGATGCTGAAATGCAGCAATGCTCACTGACCAGGAAAAAAGCACAGAAATGAAGCACGTGGACCCTTGATCTGCTCTTTTGATGTCATCATAATGAAAATCGGATGAGGGATGTGCACTTTTATCAGATTCTAGGAAATAATTAAAATGCTTGCTGGAATGCTACCACTTTTGTTTGAGACTTTATAAGTAAGTAGTTTGTCGTGTAAAAGGGAAATTACAATATGGACGAACAACATATCATTTACTAGAGATGCTGATGCTACATTGTAGCCGTGGTTGTTTTACATTGTATTCACGTGAACATATACCTTATTGTTGCGATACTTTGAATCTAAATTTGAAAAACACCACGGAAAAACTGATGCTGAACAAGGAAATAGACATAAATTAGAAAAGGTTGGGAATGAGTGGATCGTATGAAATGTATTCAAACCACCTTTGCAGTACTTGCCAGTGGATTACTTACGTAATGACCCTTGGTTGATCCGCAAATTTTTGAAACATCTCTAAGGAAACTTTTTTCAAGCAATATATCGGTCTAGTAGAATTATGCGATCGAAGACGAAAATGAACCTCGAAGTGATTAAACGTATGTTACATTTGTGACATTCACCATCTTCAAGTGTTGAAAACTCGTTCGGGAGCTTCTTGGACCAAATTTTCCTGAACTGGAGCCCCCAAGCTACACAGGCATATTTTTTCATACTTTTTGTTGGCTCAAGAAATTTACATCTTGAGTGTTTGCTCCTTATTGATCCGGTTCAGATGCATTTTTACAAGAGCGCGAACGCTTCCACGTAAAGTTTTTCCTGGGGTGCTTTGCTAAAATAATTTTTGGAGTTCCGACGCAAGATTCACTTTTCACACATCATTGAAACCTGGCATTACCTGAAATTGAAGTGAAACGAAGAGGAAGGAGGCAGTCATATCTTCATAGAGGAGCAGCTCGTACAGTGTCATTCTCGGAGTGATAAAATTAAGTATATAGGTTTTCAGAAATGCTCATGTGCCCAACATTTACAGAGAACATTTGAATGCCCAGGGGAAGATTCCTGAAAGTAAATTATGAAACCCATTAGCACATCATCCAAATCAATTAGCACGAACTATGTAAAGTAAGTGAAAGTTATTTAAGCTCCATAAAATTCCTTCACGACCAAATAACTTAAGATGTTGAACCCAAAGAATACGCGTGAGGAGGAGAAGTGGCGTCTCGTCAATCCTGAAATCACCTCCTCTACTCTCCACGAAATTTTGTGATACTGAGTTTACTAGAGCCATCTATAAAAACGTCGGGGCGACCTCCATTCAACAACACGTTGGTTACAGGTTTACCTAAATTGGAATATAATGTAATCTCGATCTTCGCCTGAATAAATCTTGCAAATTGCAGAAAATTATGAATATAAATTTCAAACTTTTCAACTACTAGCACCACATCAATCAATCATTTCCGGTGTAAATGTGAACTTCATGGAAGATGAGCCATGGTAACTGCATCTGATGGAGTCGTTCTGGCTTTCCCCTCCGAAACGCATTATCAGCGCCGCCTCGTGGCGTGTGAAAGAGTTTGGAAGTCCTCAGGAATGAAAACTATAATGATCCGCAAGAATATGCGATTGTATTTAGATGAAAATGACAAAATGCGATATGATCACATTATGTTTGTTTACAAATTGTTGGCTAATGCGTACTTTATTCAATCGGATAATAATTTTTTTTCATCTTCTCATACAAATGATGCTCATCAGAGTCATCCAGAAATTTATTATTTTTTGCCTGCATGGTTACCATAAAAGACACATTTTTATATGAGTGATCATTTTGAATTCGTGAATATATAAAAACTAATGTTACAATTGGTAAAAATGTGCGATGTCGTTTGACATACAGTAAGTACATTTAAAAACTAGCTTGTATTCTTGGAATCGATACCATGCGTGCTAAGAATATTAAATGCTAAAAAAGATTCAAATAAACTTGATTTTAAAAAAGATTCTCGCATTACGATACATCAAGTGCTTTGGTGATACTACATGGATTAATGACTTGCTCGTTATCACTGGAACACTTAAAATTATTATTTTCATTATAAATAGGCTTATTATTATCACTCAGAATCGGGACTGGTAATGGTTGCATTAGTGCGGTTTCCTCATTATCGTCACTGTCCGTGTTTGTATCGTTGCCTGCGGTAACTGCTCCACTTCCTTTGTCTTTGTTCCTGTTCGCCGCGTGAGTACGACAGGCTTGAGAAATTCTGCAAAATTTTTACAATGAAAACGATTAAAACATGCTCCAGAAAATAGTGGAATCGCGCTAAATATGCTCAGCTATCACTAAGAGTCTGCAACTAAGCTAAACACAATATCACATAGCATCTCTGTGCCATGCATAACCATGCACGTAATCCTCACTGGCTTTCACTTTACCTCTCCCATGATTTAGTGATTTTAATTATTTAGTATCGTTGAGTACCTATCACTCCTCGTTATTACCAAAGCGATTAAAGCAAACTAGTTTTTGGGTTCGCCTCACATAAAAGTAGATTGAGCATGGAAGCAAGCTTACCTTAAAATACAGCATAGTTTAGACCGAAATTATTTAGGATACGAACATAGCTTTGTTATTGCTTTAGGAAAGCGAAAAAATGCACAAATTTAAAGAAGGAATTCATCTGGGCACTAGACATAAATAAAATAATCAGGATATTGTTTCAGCAATTGCAATTAAATGAAGCTGTCTCTATTCTACTGCATTTCCTCATACTTTTACCGGAACCGAGTTTCCTTACGGACCCAACGACCCCACAGTATTTCCCGCTCCGACCGCTGCTTATGGTAACCGCGTAAAAAACTACGCCTTCTGAATTGTTTTTTTAACGAAACATGAACTGAATTTTTAAAAGAAATTAAGTGGTCCAATTGTAATTAATCGTGGCATAAAACCTACTAAAAAGTATACAAAACAAAAGAAGAAGGAGACCATTTCAGGTAATTATGCACGCTTTTAGAAAAGCTTTCGCAAATTCTATTGATTTAGGAACCAACACCGAAGCCAATGAATTTTATTTATTTAAAACGGCGAATCTGAATTCGTTAAATCATGTTTAATGAAGGGATGCAAAAATATTAAACAGAATTTAAAAAAAAATTCAGGAAGGATGTTGGAGTAAGCCCCGTCACCAGGCAGGCAGGCACCCGTAATCAATCTAGAGCGGAAAACGCATTCTCCCAGTTTCGCATGAAATCATCATCCGTCCCGACGGAAGCCCCAACACCACCCAGTCCCAGTGTCCACCGCGCCGTGTCATTTATGAATGAAGCAGAAAGCCGGAATGAGGGAACACTTGATATATTAGTAAGTTTTATTTATGCTTCTGTGCGATATTCATCAGTGATTGCTGAAGGAGTGACTGTTGAATTGATATTGATACATCGCCTCGCTTTGGAAATAAATCACTAGTGAGTATTTTATCACAACTTATTTTTGACTTTCCCGTCTTACTCATAATAAATATATAGTGACTTGCTCGTACAGACTTCTTGCAGTGAATACAAACTATGCATTAAAATAAATCGACAGTGTATATTTGGACTAAATAACAGTTCACTACTTTTCTTCAGAGATTGAATTGTATACATCGGTTCGCAGTAGAGAGACAAGATAATACCATGATAGAATTCCTATTTTATTGCTGCAGAGTAGTGTGCACTGCTCGTGAGAGTTACGCGTTTATTTATGATGATGATTATCATTTACCCTAAAAGAAAAAGTCTTACCCATACCCAATGAGACTAGCAAGAGCGAGAGTTATCCCTCCTATGGCTATAGTCGCTGGAGCTATTAATGGATGAGGTACATTAGCAGCACTTGGAGTTTTCATTGATGCGCGGAGGCGGTCTCCGTAACGATGCATGAAGTCCATGGCGACGCCGTTTGTCCATCCAAAGCCAATCACCACTTCATACTCGCCACCCCCACCGGCTTCACCTTCCACTGAGACATCATACTAATACGAAGGAATAAAAAATAGCCAGATCAATATTAGGTTCAAGGTAAAAAAGTACAAATGGCTAAAGGTTACAAGATTTAAAACTTTACCTTCTCGAACATGTGATTGGATCTTATGAATGCCTTGTAATTGGTCCTGATCCATCTCTGGGCTAAATCAAATGCCAATTGCCTCGCCTCCTCAACGTCCGATTTGTCTAGCGCGTCGACCAGAAAGTATTGTAAAGGAGCCCAACCGTTGGGGTAATCCCACTGCTCGCCGGATTGGATAGAACTAGTGGGAACGCCGCCAGGTTCCTTAAGAGCACCAACTTTCTTCAAATGTTTTATCACCTTCATGACAACGTCACTGGAACTATGAGCCCCTGCCCATAGTGGTACTAAGTTAGAAGAGTAATAGGTTTTTCGTAGCTTCTTATTAATCAGGTCGTAGTCAAACCATGAACCCTCAGATTCATCCCAAAGAACTTCGTCAAGGAAGTTTTTAAAATCATTAGCAACGTTCTCGTAGTAAGCTGCCTTCCCTCGATTACCCAACTGTGAAAAACAAAATGTTTATGCTCATTACAAACAGAATGACGCAAAGCCTTTCGTTATTGTTCGTAAATGATGGCTTGGAAATCCCCACCTGTCCGTAGAATTCTGCCATGTATTTCGCGTTCAGGTGCATAAAAGCGTTAAGTTCAACAGGAACGACATCACGAGTTTTTGTATTGATCAAGCTCCCTGTTACCAAAAATTTCATCAGGATTAGCAACTTTGTGATGCTTAATGCTTGATGATGCACATTAAATATTCATGATAATGCGGCATTAGGAAGCCTTACCTCCTGTGGGACCTTCCGGTGTGATAAACCAACGAGACGAAAAGTCCCATCCAGATTCAGCTGCCGCCTTCAAATTGAAATAGAGCTCGGTCTTTTCCTCCTCCGTTTTGAGATCCTCCGCCAGCTCAAAGTCCTCTCTAAAATTGTATTTTTTTTAAATAATGATTTCCTTAAAGCTACCAAACAAGCGATAATGTGAGTCAAGCAGTAATTAAGTGAGTTAAAAAATTACCTGTACGACTCTGGACGAGGACCGTCCAACTCAACGTTGTATCGTACGGCTTTATATGATTTTCCATTGAGATCAACAGTGACTGACCTATTGTTGTACCAGAACATAAACTCCTGTTCAAGAACATCAATACTCTGGCGGAGGAAGTTCATGTCGTTGGTTGCATCAGTATACAACTTGAACATCGGAATAAGGAGCTGATCCGTATAAATCATTGAGTATAGGTCGGGCCGAATCCTAACATCATCTTTGATTTTCCTACCGAGCTCTTTCCAAAATGAATGTAGTTCAGTACCCCATGCCTTCAGTTCCAAATCAGTGATGTTATTGAGAAACACCGGATTCGGATGCCAGTCAGACGGGTCCCAAGGCTCGAATTCTGATCCTTCTGGTTCAAAATTAGTGTTCACAAAAGCAGCAATATCGGATTTGCTTGGCTGCTCCTTATGTTTCTCCATGAAGAGATCAAAGTTCTTTAGTACTTGAGCAGGAGAATATTTCAGTTTCATGTCCACGAATGTTTTCGAATCCTTGTATAACCCAGCCATCTGAACTGTGTGGAGCAGGGGCCCATAGCAGTAGATTTTGCTGGTTGGAAAAAAGAAATGTAAGATAAAAGATTAAGAAAAAATAAGACTTCCACGAATTCTCCAAATGAGGCAAGGCGGGGCATTGTAAGACTCTACGGTAGCAGGTGTTCATAAACGACTCTTTTTTGCCATAATGCCCTCATTTCTTCAGACAAAAGCCATAAGTACATATGTAAATAAATCATTCACAACTAAAGGATGTTCATTCAGCACGTATTATTTTTGAACAGTTCAGATTTCCACTGTGTTTCGTTCATATTGATATGAATGTATCCTTTTAACTAGAAATCATTTTAAGCTCCATGGTGTTAAGCAGTTAATAATATTTCATGCAGTTAAAAAGCATTAGATTGAACAATACACAAAGATTCCAAAGAGGCAGCTGAATTGAAACTCATTTGCGGATTCGCATATTGTTTACGTAGGAATTGTAAGATTTCAAGTGACTCTACCTTTCGCATGGAGGGGGGTAGTCAGAGGCAGCCGTAACCGTTTGGAATATGCAGAGAGTTGTTAGTAGGAGCAAGTTAAACATCTTCTCCATGTCGAAATTAGTTCTTGGAAGCCGTAGTACCCTTTCAGTAATTTTTAACAAGCTACCTAACAATTTTTGCTTTGAACTTGTTTCAAGCTGATAACGCAATTTCTTATCTATTTCCTTAACAAAAAGTCGTTTCAGCGGTTACAACAATGACTCTTGTTGTAAAATAACATTTGACTTAGGCTGTTGCAATTTAAGATAAAAGGTATTGACGATAGATAAAAAAACAACTGCGAGAGTCTTTATAAATCTCTTTTTTTATGGAAATTGTATATCTCTTGGGTTATCAAAGGAAACTTCTAATTTTAAAGAAAAGACGGAATACTATGGAAATAATAACTGGATTTAATCTTCTAAAGTTGAAGTGAAAAAAACGCTCGGTGGTTGAAAACCTAACATTAAAATCTGAGATCACAAAATACCGTAGGATAGCGGACTATAAGAAAGAAAGGAAGTTTGGCGGTTTCCTTGGCTTCAGCCGCTAGAACAGACGATTTCTGCATGCGATGTCATCATCACTGAGACTGCAACATAAGAGAAATGCAAAATTTTCGCTTTAGTCAGTTGAACTTGCATCCCAAAAATTCAATTATAATTCGCTTTAATTGTGTTTTCCATCACGGGAAAGTTATGATTCTGTTTCCAAATTTCTGAGGATAATGTTCCGTTGATCATCAAATATGTCAGAATATTTGCATTGAGACACTGATACAAAGAACCATGATTTCGCATTTACACCGATAAGTATGTGCTAATATTTACGAAGTCTTGTATGATTTGAGTAAAACCGCTAATTAAAAAGTTGCTCATGTCAAGGGATTCCATTCCCGAGAACCCATAATTAATCAATCAAAAAGTGGGATGAAAAGTTACCTACCTACTTTCGTACCTACCCATACAGGAAATATTTGAGGCAAGTCAAAACACTGCCAAGATGACTATACCTAAAGAACATTTTTATTCCTTCGCATAGATTTTCCCGTTCGAGGAACTCAAAACACGAACTGATTTAATTTTTATTTTTCAATACCTACTGCCGTTAATATTTAATTCCGAGAGCTGAAGTTTTTTTTCTCTTTTTGCAACGAAGCATATTATTGGCAAATTCTACCTCTCGAATTGCGTTTGCATGGCAAGCCAACGAAGTTTGCATTTGCACAGATCGAGAACTCAATGCGAACCAAACAGGATTTTAATTACGCGCAACTTTTTCGCGTCTTACATCTGACCTTTCGCAAAAATGCAAGTGTGAGCAAATTATTACGTCAGGGCTAGTGCCATAAAATTTGGATCTCATTCATACTAACTTCTAAGTTGACCTCAGCCAGCTTTTTTTTAATGTTTGCACAACTCATTACTTTCTTTTCAAAGGGAGAAACAATAACACTTCTATGACGAGGAGGCGTACCTTTCGACGCCCATTTATTAGGGGGATTCTTGGAAAGCAAAAATTAATTCCACTCATATCTCCCCACTTGAAAAAAATAACCCCGAGGAAACCGAATTTCAATGGAGCTGAGCATGTTCTTTTTAATCTTTCTCACCATGCACGAGCGCTGCTGATTTTTTCCCTATAGCACCACGGGTGAAAGGATCCCATTGATGTGAAAGAGAGAAAAAGTTGTGCAAGAGTGCAATTTGAGCCAGCAGATTTACAGAGAAGAAGGGCCCATGGACAAAAAGAATATGGTTTCACTCCTTTCACCAAAGCCACTTTTTCACGTTTCAACAAATCCGCTGCTTTTAAAAAAGGCATTACATCTTCGCTCAGATCGGGCTGTGAGACACTCGGAATAATACATAAATATCTCTATAGACTACGGAGAGTGGCATTGGTAATTGAAATGCCGATGATGGTGACGTACTCCGATCTGATGAGCTATATGCTGTGCGACCCATTTACTATTCCGATATAACAATCATTCCATCCCATGAGTTCATCAGGGGCAACGTAAGAATTTGAACTACATAGAGTCACATTATTTAGACGGAAAGGCCGTCTCGCGGCTCTGATTTCCAGTATTGCGGGATAAGCCGAATTGGGTGAATTTTTCAACTTCATCGATAATTTTTCGGGAGGCTGAAACAACACTTTTTTCGCACGGAAAATGGGATTTTTTTGTAGGATCTCTTTCACTCGAAGGGACAAGGCACCACTGTAGGGAAATAGTTGAAGGGACTATTTCATACAATGACGTAGGTGGAGGTTCCGCTCCTGGCTGCTTCTCAATTCAGTCGTGTGATTTCTGAGCTGGCTCACTATAATGATACTGACACTGCCGATCAAATGTCTAAAGAGCAAACATCAAATAGGCTTCTAATATTGATAAAAGCTTTCTGATGTTTCAATGAATAGCGAAAAAAATCTTTGATCGGATACAATGGTAGGAGAGGTGACCCAAAATGGAGCTTGTGAGACTAGACTCAAATTTTGCATTTAGCTGAGCCACGACGTTAATTATGAATGAATTCTCCTACACTGTATCATGTACTATGCAGAAGTTTAAGTGCCAATAAATTAACGTAGATTACATGAGACGATGCCAAACCAATGTAGCTTTTGTACTAAAATAGCAGGATAATGAACAGTGGATAACACTGTGTTTGGATGGGGCCAAAATTATTTTGTTGGTATTTAATAGCAAAAAATCAATTGCGGACCTTATGCGAAAAAATGATCAAGATAAGGGGTTATTTAATACAAAATCTGCTGGGCGCTGTTCATCACATATTCAAGTACAATATGGAATATGGGACTATGAGCAAACCAATGATATAATTGTCGTAAAAAGTTATTTAATGTTACCTGGAGGCTTGAAGAAATCCATTTTGGGCTAGTTATTTTGCATCACAGCAATTACTGCAAGCTATTTTATATTGTACAACTATTCGTTACGTGACCAAAAGGTACTGTTTTGGGGGGAAAGAGGAGACACTTTCCCAAGGTACTCGTGAGCCTTGAATTTGGCAAAAAAATAAACTTTTTTTCGGAGTTTTCAGGTAAAGTAGATCACAAAGAAAAGTAGTAGTCAGTAAAATAAGATACTGATCTGAGCATTCGGAGGGAAGAGAACCTACTCGTAAGCTTCCTGGCCTGGTACTGAAGCAGGACTTGGAACAGAATGGAGAAATAAGAGTTCCGATTTTCGATAGCAGCTTCTGTACAATTTACTTTTTTGTTTTGACAAACGTTCAGCTTTTCTCTTTTCTTGGCACACAAAAAAGAGCGGAGACTTCTCTTCTCACTGTGAGTTTGTTCTGATGTTTTATCGCGGCTCCTTTTCCAAGTGGATCAGGAAAGAGAGATGTTAAACTTTTAGAATTCTCAGAGAGATAAAAAATTCAAAGCGAAAGAACTGTCCTGTCCCACTATTAAGAATCTCTCATGAATTAGCAGCTTCCACTCCAAAAATCTGATGAATGAGATTCATTCAGTAAGGAGGAATGACGCAACTTCAGTCAGAGAAATGTATTCGTACTTTGGCACATAAATAATTCGCGAAAAAATATCCAGAAAAGACGACCACAACTGTCAAGCAATTAACAACTATTCAAGAAAAATGGAAATCTAGACACTGAGTGCTTTCACAGGTTATTCAGTATTGTGCCACCACAGCAAAGTGGAGTGAACCTCAATAAGTTTTGAGACAATGGGTCCCTGAAATGAAATACTCGTGACTTCTCAGGAAAAAAATAACAATGTTTGCTGCTGGCAAGCTGAATAAAATTAAACCTCAGGAGTAAGTACGTAAGCAAGGGATTTAACCGCAAATATTTGAGAAATGACCAAGAATCGGATGTAAACGGGTTGCTTTTATCAGGCCAGCGCCAACATTTACAAGTGCATGTGTTGAGAATAGATCGAATATCGGCAGGCATCCTGGTGATGATGGAATTCGACTTCTAATCAAAGTATAATGCATGTAACTCCTCTTTTTTAACAACTCAAATTCATATACTCCGTATAAGGAGTATACATAATCTAGATAAAATTCGCGTGAAAAGCAGCAAGCGTCACCGTCAGCCTTTTCCTCCTGCCATTTAATACAGAAATTGCATCAGAATTTTTGTGTGTGGCCACCGTGCCTCCTCAACTCTTCGCCTGATTGGCTGAGGAAGACGAGCCCCCAACTTCACTAGAAATAATTGGTCGCTCTTTTATTACACGCCCTTTGCCCCGTCGCGTCATTGCATTGAGCGAGCTCAGCATTATCATCATCATCATCATCAGTACTCGCTTTGGTTTTGCACTGCAGTTGTGGTGGGATTCACATATTGTAGACGCATGCAAAGTAGCTTTTGCGTATGAAAAATGATCGGACCAGCAAGAACAGTAATCATCATTTTGGTTTTTTTAAACAGCAGCAGACATTCACCACTCTACACTCAAATAAAAAAATTTTATGTGTGTAGGTAGGTAGCTAAAATATTGCTTAGAAAAATTGCTTGCAATGAAATGGTGATGCCAATCGCGATGAGATGATTCAACCCCAGAGGAAATGCAAGGCAGAATAGTCTGTCTTGACTAAATTCCATTAATACCAAATACCAACCACATCGTAGTTTTTGTTGTACCAGCTCAGCTCAGACCGTTCTATCAATGACGATGACCTACAACACCAAAGCTCAAACGGTAGAATTAGCATATAATTTTATGATAGAGCTACTGATAAGATGCCTGGTGCACTGTGGTTGAGAGATAATGAAAGCTGAAAGAATGAAGGATGAGGTAATAATTGCAACTTCCACGCGGCCAAAGCTTACGTCCCGAATACGTAAATCCTATGTAACTTTTGATCCAGAGGTCCAAATAAGAGCATACAATTTTTTGGGAAAGGCCTTCCCATTCCAACTTAACTATAGGGAAAACCTTTGACCGTCCATTGAAATCACGCGATCAAAATGACGACAGATGTATATACATACACACACACATGGACGAGTTAAAGCTTGGCAGGAAAAAACGGATAATAATATTTATTATGCATGTTTCCTTCAGAACTGAAGTTATGAATGGGAAGTGAGATGGAATTATCGTCAAGAAAATCCTCTTGCACTCATTAAGCAATCACCTTTACTTGATACTCATTTCCATGGCCAATCTTAAATTTTGTTAATAGTCCCAAATACGGAGAAATTTTTTGAATGGAAAATCTTATTAAAAATGGAAAAGCTTATTAATCGAGATTGAATCCCATGAATCTGAAAAAATACTTCCTTGAAATTGTTTGAGGCTAATTCCAGCAGAAATATTAAGTAAACTGATTATCTATATACTTCGCAAGAGTATAGTGTCGCCTTTTAGCTGCTAGAGTGTCATCAACATCAACATGATTTAATGGAATAAAGGATAATTAATAATTAGTGTAGAGTAGTGGGATGTACTAACAAGCATATTGACAACACAAAAAATAATAATTAACTCGTTTGATGGAGCCAGCTTCTGATCCTAAAAATACAACTCTGCATTTTTAGCTCATCCAAAAGCAGAATGAAAATCATACCCGAGTGGGCAACATACACCATAGACGAAAACGAGATATTGGAAAGGCATCCCAATAGAAAAAAAAATTGGTTGTGAGAGGAGAGATGAATGAAGACAGGAGATGAAATTCAACTTGTAATTACTCCGACCAACATATAATCTTCCGGCGACACAAAAAAACTGACTAGCCCGTCGGCAGCACCAATACTTTTCGACAAAATTGCATGAAACAATTCAGTGGCTCCTTTCATCACTAGTCCTCATCAGATCAGATGTATTTATTTAATTCCTTTTTTCTCGTAAATGTTCATTATCGTAACTCGTCTAAAACGACCCTTGATTTGGTTCAGTAGACGTGCATTTGTACTGCTAGGCTAGACGCATTTATTGCTAGCAGAATCTGTTTTTTTCTTAAAAATAAATATTCAATCAAAATAATGATTTCTTCTTTTCTGTGATACATATTTACTGAGCCCATGCATGCAATTTTTCTAGCATTGCAACCTTTTACAACAAAGCAATTTGTGCAAATAGCAACTCCTCATTTATCCCAATATTTCTTCAGGTTTGTATTGCGCATCAGTTGCAAACTCCACTTTTTTGGTTTGCATTGAAGCTGAAAAACGGTTAAAAAATTGCATTCATGCAAATGATGGCAATTACGAAGGTGAAAATCATACATAGATACAACTTCATGGCAATTACGATTTACTACGACGCAGAAGGACGTACACACGAATGTGCATGATCTCTAAAGAGTACAATTAAATTTCTCTGCACTCTGACTGGCTGATGCGGTGGGTCGGTCATTGGATGATGATGGGTTTCCACTTCAGTTTTATTTCGATACAATCAAACCATGCAAGGACGACTACTGCAACTGACGATGGCGTTTATGTGGAACAATACCTACTCTATATTTCCAATCAGATAGTCATAAAATCTAAAATTTTGAGGAAGATGTCGTTAAAGATGAGCGTGAATGACTAGCTGCATTATTGCTACTCATCTATATACTTTGCTCTCTATTATTGCAGTCATTTTAGCTCCTAAAACTCCACACATGAACCCAAATTCAAAATTTGATTTAGGTCATTTTGATAATGAACTCGCTTTTCTAATTAGTACATCGGCATTAGTAATACATTTAGACGATGTAAGTAACTTTGTAGCGGTGTAAAGACAGCAGAGCTGAGACAGTAGTAAAGATTTCCGGTCTTGGAATACACGACTGACTTATGATACTAGTTTTGCAATGATTTTTGCCTACAAGCATACTGTCAATGCGAAATTCTCCCAATAATGCAAGTTTCAAGAGGAAGCATTAATACCGGAAGCACCAGAAGTCAATACTGTGCTAATGTCCGGATAAAATTATTTATAAAGTCGAAATTCTAGCGTTTATATTTCGCGAAATGTTCATTGTACAAAGGAGCTTTTGATTATTAAATTTTGAAACGAGAAAATCTTCTAAGCATTCTCAAGTAGTGTTGCAGAAAATACTAATTCCAGTATTTCTTGATGAGGATACATCCGCTTTTAATGATGATTAATTTCAGTCATCGCGACTATGATGTACTCATCTTGTTTCTGATTTCCCATAACCATTTTACAGCATTACTATTTATTTCAGTATGCATTGACCCTGAATGGTTGGAATTGCACCGCTAATCGTTCAAAGTATTCAGAATGAATTAATTAAAGGAATAAGAATACTTATGAGGTCCTTGTACTCCAAGAAGAGGTAAATGAATTTGAACGAATCTACAACCACAATCTACCAGAAATAGTCTCATTAATCATGTTGGAATCAAGCACGATAATTACAAGAGAAGATAAGTAGATGCAGCAATCGCTATAAAACTGCATAACTATTAAATCTGTCTACGAATAAGTCATCAAAATAATTGCACTGTCCAATCAAAGGGAAAATGGAAATGGAGCAGAAAGTACTTCACTACTAACTCATAAGTGTGTTGCACTGTTTATGGCCAGCTCAATGATTTTTTTTAAAGTTTACCCATGCAAGTCTACCAGTCTTCTTCCAAGAAATAGTAGTGCTTAGGGCCTAGGAGCTCACATGTGTAACTCATTGAATCAAAGCCAGAGTCTACTATACATACGCGTAATCATTTTTTGCAAATGAAACCTGCAATGGCCCTTCAACCTCAACTTCCAAAGCTGATTTGAGGTTGCTAAATACATATTGATTTTCCCGAAATGCCAAACTTTGAAATGGGAGATGAAAGACTACTTCAATTTGATCGCATTTTTTCAGCAAAATTACTCCTAAATTACATAATTATGAAGCGGATAATAATAATATGGATGGCTGGTGTAATCAAGTTTGAAGCACATAAAAATTGGCAGTGACATTGATGCTTATTATTATCATAAATAGTTCGCCCTTCTTCTTAAGGAAAAAATCCACCAAGGTGATCAGCCCTGCCCAACTGAATAAAAGTACCTACTCCTTTAGATGAACATAATTCGAGATTAGAAATAAGCCCAACAAAAGTAAAATGGCCTACGGGTTCGAATGAATTACAAAATTTTAAAGGAATAGGAGGATTCCAAAAATGACTAGAAAAAATGCAGTGGCGCGTTCAGTTCACTAAATCCCAGACAGCCAGTAAAAAAATTGCATCATGATACAGACGCAATTCTTCTTTTCATCCAATATCTGCAAACGTCACTGTGGTTAAAGGCTAGCCCGTAACAATGTAAACATTGTAGAATACCTAAGGCAACGCAGGTCAAGGAATAGATAAAATCAACCCATTCTTTTACAAGCAGACTTCACCCATTCACTCATATCAGATTGTAAAGAAGCAGGAAATGGATTAAATGATTTAGACAAACAAAAAAGTGAGTGAAGGCTATCGGCAAAATGACGCATTTGCTCAGTTCACATTTTCATTTTGGTCCTGAAATGGAAACTGCATCGTCATGAATATTTCATGGTCCTGACAAAAAATAGATGTTGGAAAAGTCGACAAAAACGTTTGTGAGTAAGATCGTTTATGCGTCTTCGTCCTATATGCATACATATTATCTTTGGAAGTTTGGTAAGTCCTGAGAACGATATATATGTCTTGTGCATATATGAGTGCATTTCATGAACAGAGCAAATGTGTATTTCCTAATAATGGAGTTCGCAGATTAAAGGTGTATATTACAACTGTCCTTTTATCCATATTATAATTAGGTAACGAATTACATATATACGGCTAAATAAGATAAAGATGATCTCGTTTTTAAAAATGTAACAGATTTTAGGTTTTCAAATGAATAGAGAAATGCAACAAGTACATACAGTCTTGTCTTGCACATACAGTACAAGTACTTGTCTCAATCAAATGTCATTCAATCCACTCATGGTAATACTGTACCACCACTGCAAGATATTTGCAGCACCAGCAAATGTTTCACTTTTCTCTCTGAATGCAGCCCACAGCAAATTTTAAAGTCAGGAGATGCGAATCAACGCCCAAAATATAAATACGAATGACAATGTAAAACAAAGTGTCTGATAGCGTCGCATGCGAGTCAGATTTGAAGACTGATAGTACAACGTAGTCATTTGATATGAAACTATTGCCACTAATGAATGACGCTTGTTAGATTGCAGTTTCATCGTGATATTATCTTGAACTATTTTTGCAAAATGAAATAAAACATAAATGATGTACTTTGCAAATATACATCTACAACCCACGACGTTACACTTGACTGTCTCAAAATTTGGCAACTTAAAATGAAACCGTGTCCCTCATACTACCAAGCCATCCCAAATGAACATTGGGAAAATCACCTTAAGGGAGTGAGTCTNTCTCCGTTCTCTTTGAGAAAAATATCAAAGAGCCAATGCGGTCGGTGATCGGCCGACTGGTCCCTCCTTCGCTCTCTCGCTGCTCTTTTGCGCGAGATTCATACGCGTATCCTTTTAAAAGACTCACTCCCTTAAATAAGTACGTACTTACTTAGCTAGAGAATCATGTTTTCTATTAAGTACAATTATCCGAGTCAAAAATGTTCATAACGTCCAACAGTTTCATGATTGCCAAGCTGCATATGATTAAGTACGCAAAGTACATATTCAATTACTGCAACTGCATAAAAGTGCATTTGATACATCCGATTCGGCATATTTACTTAGATTTGAGATGTTGAAAGATTTCGAGACAGTTGCAATATTTAGAGTCTAGTGGTCAATACAAAATGAAATGTGCGCATGCACACGGAAGCAAAATGGCAAAGTTTCTGTATCATTTTTCCACTAACGCTGTGCTTCATGTGGTAATACGTATTCTCCGCGCGGTTGGAAATACGAATAAAAATCAATCATTTCATGCCTCTTCCATTTTAGTTTAATAAATGGCAATTTAAGAAATGCAGAAGGCTTACAAAAGTTTGGAGCTTGGTTGTTCCACACGTTTCCTTCAAAAAATAATATGCTTTTAATGATACACGAACAGCTAGAAAATAATTTCCTCCTGGTGACAGACTGTGTAATCTTGCTTTTTTATTTAAACCGACTCTGCTTGCCCGTGTCTTTAAGAAAGTGCAAATATCCGATTTATTTCGTCTCACACGCTCCAACAAGTTCAATAAACCTACACGCCATCAACTTTTTCGTCTACATGTGCGGAACACTATGCTCAGACGAAAGGACTGAGACAGCGAATTGCTCACGTCAGTTCTGAGAACTACTATAATAAGTGCATGCCCAATTGTACTTAATGAATAAAAATGTTTGACCTAACTTTGTCCTGACGATTATCAATCGTATATGAATTTGACAATAATGCACTTCGATTTAGCGTGTTGGATAAAAAACTGGGGGACATGAAATGCCTAATTCGTGCAGCCGCTCCAAATCATAAAAATCACGACAAATCCAAGAAACAACAGCTATGAACTTAATGGTATGTTAAGAAATACAGAAGTTACTTACTTTTTAGCGTGCGAATCCCAGCGAATTGCGAGCACAAGAAATAGACTTTAAAAAAAGAAAGTACAATAGCTTTCTTTGAGCAGAAAAGAGAAGTCTATTACTCTTTAGTCTTTTTTACTTTCAGCACGTCATGGTATTGTCAACATTTAAGAAATAACTTAAAGACGTCGACGTTTTTGTAGAGCAAGAAGCTCTATCTGAGCCGTTAAACGGGGCTCGAAAATAGAAGTCAGATCTCACTTTAGTACATTTTATATCAATAGTTGGAGAATGAATTTAAATGTTATCAAATTATATCTCAAGGAATGCTGGAAAAACGAATTCGGTATTCACCACAAAAAACGTGCCTGACTTCACTCCATGACTGTCTTCAAAGTAGTGAAGAGTAAGTAAAAGATCGATAAAGAAACAGGAATGAAGTCTTGAGTGTCAAAAACTAGATGCGAAAAAGCCCGGATAGACTATTTCAGTGGAAATTGACAAATTTGGAAGACGGAAAAACTCCAACTCTAAAAAATCCCAGATCTGATACTAACCCTTGGTTCCTAGGGATAAAAAGATGGATTGATAGAGGTCGTTTTTTCTAGATAATGGGTATTCTCAGAAATAGTGAAGTACCCATTTTCTTTCTGTCTGGGGAGAAAAAAAATTCCACTGATCCACCAACCCAGGAAGGAAGGTACATGCACAGAGCTTTATAGGCAGTGTCTAGCACTACTTATGTCGGATCAAGGATAAAGTGTGCCTGCATGTGAGTGAGTCAACGGATTCTATATATAGACATACTATACACACAGTGGAGCTTTTTACATGATTCTACATGGCGATCGAGTATATTTCCCCGAACCAACAACAACGTTTCCACATTGTAAGTTTCAACGCATTTGTCCTGCCTCAGGAAACGGGGAATGGAGAAGTTTTTTTTTGTTGACGTATATTACCGTACACTACCGTATTCCAAACGAGATATTCTCTCTTGATATTTGGCATTATTTAGTGAAGCTTTCCCTCTCGACGGAAGGAAAGTAAGACTTCGACTTCACCTTGGGGGAGAGATTTTTTTCAGCCAACTCCACATTTTATTTTGGCAACATTTTCTTTCTGCGAAGAATGAAGGTTGCTAAGGTTATACGTGATTTCGCAAAAGAAATACAAATAATGTACGGATAAGGAGCGGAATCAACCGTTTGTAGGCACTCATAGTAATAAATATAAGTACTCGTATGTGAAGAGCCACTAAATGATGCAATATATGGGAGGATGTACGTTGAGCGAGCTTGCGACAAAACGTTTTCGGGCACGTGATTTCGATCCAGACAGACAGGAGAAAAAGAGGGGAAGTTAGGAAGGTCTACTTAGGAATACACCATGGCTCTTATATTTCTTCTACTCTGTCATCAATCATATTAGACACGTCTCGTCAGCCCCCACGCTTGGATTATTTACCGTGCCCTAGAAAATGAAGCTCTACCCCGAAGACTATACAAGCAAAAATTAGTTTTTAAAAATAAGCTCAATGTTTTCCAAGATTGAAATGATCAATGATGCAAAACTTCTTAAAAATTGTTCAAGGCATTATATGCGAATCAGACTACTAGATAGTACGGATTGTAAATTTTCCTTGCATCTAAAACCAATATACCCAAAGCACGTTCTAATACTCCCATACTTAGTAGCGCCATAGGCTTTCTAGTCATCAACTCTCAGATCCTTTCAAGAAAGAACTTCTGTGAAAATGAACCACAATAGAATTTAGACTGCTACAGTTTACTTTTCCAGCTGCATGAACTAAGGCAGGGTTGATTGAAGTGTGTGGGGTACTTACTACCCGGAGAATCACAGTCTCCCCATGAACAAACAAAATGCGAGGTCACGTGGAAGTGGCAAAACGGATTCTCAATCCAACTTTTTATATGGAAGGCACGCAAAACCCCTACTGACGTGACGATGAGTAGACTCCTTTTCCCTTTTTACTTTAAAAAAAACTTGGAAACTCTGCCGCAGTTACTTCATGACAAGAAAGAAAATTAGGTGCGCGTAGTATTAAGTAATACTGCATTCGAGAAAGCAAATCTCTTCCCCCCCTTTAAAATATATCCCGATAAGAAATCTCGACTCCAATTAAGGAGCAAACAAAACGTACCAGGGATCTCGCAAAATTTATATTGTCTGTAAAGCGACCATCTCTAGTAAATATGACTTCTGCATTGAGCTACTGAGCTAAATACTTCTTTACTACAAAAAAGAACTGAAAAAAAATTCTCGGAGAAGATAAAGACGCGTAGTTAGGTAGTTGCATAAAAAATTACTAATTATTATTAATGACCCCATTATGGATGCGCTAGCATCATTTCAATGTGGTTCATGATTGCAGTCAACTGCAATTCATTCAGACTTGATTTGGAAAAACCCTTAAGCAATATTTTTGCCAAGATGCATTTGAGTAAAATGCGAAGAACTTCTCAAAAACACGCCATGAACCACAAACCCATCACGCTTTGATGATGAGAATGAGTTCTAAGAAAGTTAAGTATAGTCAGTTTATTTTTATTGATACTAGGTCACTTATGGAGCGACAGTTTTAGAAATTCAACCACGTCATTTGAACATCATCATAATAGCCTACGGCATTGTAATTCCTCTAAAAGTTATTAATAACCTCCTTCATCGGGTTCCGAAATTCAGACAACAGACAACAACTGACAATTAGTCGTGAAAGTTTTTGGCTAGTTCCGAGAAATGTGACCCAAACCTTGTACAAATAATTACCCTAACGACATGACGGTACGCAATTTACTAAATAAATTCTTGCTCCAAAACATTACAAGAATGTACATGTCTGTAACACGTGCCGTAGTTGATGGAAAGGATAAGCATAGAAAATACTTTGCAGCTAAAAGCATTTCTAACAACCGTTTAAAATTGGCATAAAATTTCCAGACAAGCGGTGTCTCATGACATGGATAAGCGCGTGGAAGAAAAGATCTGCGCATTACGATGAAACATGCATTCGCGGATGACGAGAATTCATGCAATCCGCTCAAGGAAATCTATCCTCAGGGTTCATTGCAAGCCAGCCGTTTAATATCAATGAATCTCTAATTGGGGAATTATGATTTACTGTGTAAAGTCCTCAGGTTGAATTAATTTTCACCCAACGCGTTTATGGGCTTTATTTGATCCAATTTATTGACAGTATCATGTGATTGATTACATGTCTAACTTTGCAATCTGACAAGGTGTTAGCGCGGGAAGCAAATTTGAAAACTCCTTAACGGCAAAATCTAACGCTCACACTAGATTCTACTGCTCTTTTTATGCATAGTTCGGCTGCCCCTTTGGATAGTATGTCAT
>JAHZNH010001753.1:0-41060 GCA_027744355.1 Tyrannoseira gladiata | reverse complement strand
TGGAGTGATTCAATACCAATACCAATTTACATACTGTCAGAGTCACGATAAAATAAATGGCTTGAGCTTAGCTATCCATTTAGTATGAAGTGATGTGAAGCTATATTGAAAGGGACAGTTTGTCTTCGCTTTGTTTCTGCACGAACGCAAGTCAGTTTTTTGCCAGTCTGTCTATCAATCTCTGGCTGTTTTTCCTCGTTGGATATGTCCCTTTAGGTACGCGTATCTTTTCGTTCTGTGTGGCAATCAATAAAATATGGACAAAGCAATTTTCGTTCTAAAGGTCATTTCTCCATAGAATGTGGTAGCGCCAGTTGCTGCTTCATGGCACGCATCGCCACAGGAGGACACTGAATAATTGTTTCGTGAACAATAAATAATGTTTTTATATCATTAGATATTAAGAAGAATGCAACTTCCATTATTCAACAGTTTTCGAATTCTCTCTTGAAAACTAAGAAAAGTATTTAAAAAAGTGGCCAATGTATTTAATGTGTATATATTTATCAGCACATTTATGTTCACATCCTATTATTTGAGAATTGTCCACGTTAATAATCATCTCTTTTAATGTTCCCACAAGGTCGGCTATTCTAACAAAAATACAATGGCTCCATAGACAATCCTCCTGATAGTGATCGCAGTTTACGCTAAAAGGGCCACGCAAAAAATACTACGGTTTCTTTGGTTGCCTGTGCGATCCTGCGAATACAGATTTTTTTTCTTGAACATAATCATGATCAGCATCATCGTCATCATCATCATCGGGCCAGAGTCTACAAGGTTCATTTCCTTCTCCTCACTTGTCGTCGTCGCCGTTGATGAGCGTCATCGTCATCATTAAAAAGCAACCTGAAATAATAGTGGAATCATCATTGCAAGGTGTGCTGCCTTGGCTGTGCGCGATGAACATTTATAACATTCGGACGCACAATTTTTCCATAAACAAAGGATATGATCAAAGTGTAATGAAGTAAACTGCGATAACATAAATACATATTGCTCCAACCACGGCAAGATGAGTATTGAAAACGAACGTGCTACTTATATGTATGTACACTATCGCTTGACATTGGCTTTGGCTCGATTCCAGGGTCAAATGCATCGAAATTTGGCGATTGTAATCGTGAGCTTGCATGGAGTATGGAGTCTGGCGTTAGATTACAGGCATCCTTAATTACTGTATGACCCAGACAAGCTTGTTGATGTGTGGCATTAGCTCACGATTTTAAGTAAGTACTTTTAGCTGACCGTATTTTTTGGTTGTATTAAGTAGAAGAAACTCATCATTATTGAACATAAGAAATTATAAAAGGATGCCATTTTAACCGTTCCATTGCTGTAATTTTGAGAAAAATAATAATGCTTTTCGACCGATATTGTCACCATGGGTATCCAATGGATAAGTGTCTCGCTCGCTGGACAAGCTCGCTAAATAAGGTGATGAGCGATACTGATCGTCATCATCTATAGTTTTTTGCTCTCTTGTTTGTTTGTAACCCAAGACGATAATGATTTGATCTAATAAGGTTCTCTCAGAAGTTCCTGTCGTCTTCGTTCCAGTCCATCTCTTAAATTGATTCGTATCTGGTGAAGTCTTCTTGGAAATGCGAGTAATACTGATGCTGAGATGAGTGAGCTCCGATTGCATTACATTACCGTGAACGAGCACACGCTCACGTAGGTACTTTTCCTTAATTATGAATACTTACCTAGACATACAGTCAGGAGAGGTAGGTACCCAATGTGCATTATCGTTGCCGTCTATCGTCACGACTTTTATTTTTTTTGATCAAGGTTGCCTGAATCATCATCTATTGTGATTTCGTTCCAATCGAAAAATTCGCAACCCACTGCACACTATTGATATTATTGCAAAGGGTTTATGATATATATTGTAGATGTTCATGAGATGGTATTTACCATATAAATATCTTCGCAGAAGCTCATAGAAACTTGCTTAGCGGGACGGAAGAATTAAGAAGATTATATGCAAACTACTTACATGCATGCATATTTTTCGTTACCACATCTTTGATTTCCAAAGCCTTACATTGTTAGCGTAGCTCAATAAAGAGCTATATTTAAAAGAAAATAATTTAACAAAAATGAGCAAGAGCTTGTAGGCTATTTTTCCACGTGTAGTAGTAATTCGTCTTCGATTTTGCATGAACGAAAATTAACCAATAATTATTGCTTACTTGTTTACTTATCGCGTTAGGAATTTCATCTATTTTTTTGCCTTTGTACAGCAATCATTCATGCCTGGGTATGCAATACAGTATAGTGACTGACCGATGGTATAGTGCTCTGGAGAGTGTGCTGTCTTGCTATCGTGACTGAAATCTTGGATTGTTGATCATTAGTTAATTCAAGATTGTTTATGTGTTTGAAGTTGAATGGGCTCACAGCAGTTTTTTTACCGGATTTAGAAAAGTCGTGTGGGTTCTTCTCCTAGTTTTCTCATATGAATTATGTCATTATAATTTTTTATGGCTAGTTCCGGTTATGTAAATACATCCGCTCTTTCCATACTAGGCAAGCGGATACGGATAAAAAATAGGATGCTGCAGGTCTATATGCAAAAACTGGCTTAAATCCTTATATTTATCTGGAGAAGTTTATAATGTCAAGACGAATAACAGACACTGTTTGTAAGCGTTTTCGTGCTCTTAAGTACTTTAGGAATAGGGTTAGTGAATGGAAAGTATTATTTAATTTCTTCAACGCAATCGGGAGATACCCTAGTGGTTCGTGTTTTGTTTTATGCGACCACGAATTTTATCTGTCCAAAAACTAAAAACTGTAAATTCCTGACAGATAAAAAACGGTTCAAGGGTTACGTGAGAAAAGCAATGATCCTGAATCGATTCATTCATTCTCCCAAGCAAGGCATCTCAGGTTCCAAAATCAATAACAAATTAAAACTAGAAACCGCGTAAAGCATAATAATGGTGCGAAAAATGTTGTTGCAGATAAAGGAGTGTTCTGAGAATACAAATGTGCGACCTAAATACGAAGACATAAAGATTGGCACTTTGAAATGCTTCCAATTCGAGCATCCTTCCATGATTTAATTGTACAAGCTAAAGTTTGTTGAGCTGGCCGTGTGCAAATGATAAAACCTTCCGATCTATCAAATTACACACCCTCCACCATCTGCCAGCTTTCCAAGAATAGTGAGGAGTGAGGACGCACTTGCTCCAAATTCTTTAGATTTTCTTCCATTTTAACTCGCTCGTTCATAGCATTCTTCACTTGAACATTATCAATATATGAATTAATGTAAAATAAAATCTGCGTCTAAGTTACTTATTAATAACAATCGATGCAAAAGCTACAGGTGGCAATGACAATCAGCTATGGTACTTCGTTCTGCACAAAGATGTTGAGATAACGTTTTGTCGCCTCCATGAGCAATTTCTGCAGTGTTCCAAATGAAGCATGTACATATAAGGCCAGAATCACCGTTATCATTAGAGGGCTGAAATGAATTCATACTCGATCTTTTCTTATAAGTTCATTCGTACCTCATTAATATTTTATTTCGTACATTGTGCACTGACACTGGCGCTGATGCGATAATGAGTGCGATGAAATGGATGTGTGGATGGTACACTTGTCGAAAGCAGATTGATATAAAATACGATCTCAAATTAAGTTGGCAAGTGAGTAGTGAGGTGACAGAAGGAAAGCATGAAAATAAATGGAGCCATTCAAGGACCATCTACGCAATAAGCATATCATTTGTTCGACTCCACATAAGTATTGTAACAGACATCATCGTCGACAGGGACCATTCATTCCATTCACCTGCTACCATATTTTCTGATTTCATGACACTACGACACTTGCTTCGCGACATCCTCAGCTCAGCAGTTGAATTCGAGGTTGTGATGGATGAAAGGCGTCAACCATGCATAATCCATCTAATTTGGAAAAATTTGTTCAGTAATTACACAGGAAGATATTTTTAGGATCAGATGCGGATTTTTTTTATGGATAACGCTATGAAATCTTCAATGGTAATGTTTATACAATACCGCAAGTCGTATCAACCTCCAATATATCCACATTTGTAACTTAAAAAAGTAAAAAAAAAACGAAGCAACTTTAGTGTCGAAACTTCACTTCAGTGAGCGATAAATAGATAGATGCTTTCATTTCCAATTTTCAATTGTAGATTCTTTGAGGACCAACTCTTATAATTTCATCCTATCTTGCGCCATGCACCACCAGGGACCGAAACAATAATTTCCTCCAATTTTGGTTCCCAAGCAAGATGAAAAACTTCGGTACGATCTTTCCAACGTGCAATAATCTCCTCATTAGTAGCTGATTCAGAAGTGGTTCGTAAATGGCAAAAAACCCTGGGTTTTCCGGGACTGAGAATATTTTTTTCTGAAGTCATTCTGGGTGTGAACATGCTACCAGTTCTTTTATATCTGCATGCAATTTTTAAGCAAATTTCCACAATAAAAAGCTGAGGAGTACAATAACAAAGCATCGTGATGATCTGACTATTTTAAGAGGGATGATAATCTTGTCCGATTGAAGAATCAAGCTATTCATGTTTTAATTCTCAAGAAAATCTGGGTGATACGTGCCTCGAGCAAAGGAGAGCATGGCACCACCCAACTTTGGGAAGCTTTACTTTCAGCATGCTCATCATCATCATCATTATCCATTTCTTATACCCTGAATGCAACACGATTCCATTATTTTACAACATTATTCAACAGTCATTGTCAGCAGTCACCACTTACTTACTACTACTACTTACTACGAACTATTACTACAATGCTCAATGTGTCAGTCAGGGATTCGATTTGACAGAAAAAAGGGAAAAAGGTGAGGTGAGATGCAGAAGTCTTTTTTTCTCGTTGGAGACGCGGATAGCACTGAATTCATGTACATATTACTTAGCTTGTCTTTCGTCTTCCATTTCTTTTTTCGCTGGCTCGGTCGTCTCATATTTTTTTGTTTCCACACGATCGAGTGTTTTGCTTGTTGGGTAAATGGACAAACGAAAGTGGTCTCTGAAAAGAACTTTTCAAGGTCGTTCGGTTTGACAAATCGACGAGATCTTTTGAGAAAAAAACTAAATATGCTGAAAACATAAGTCGATATAGGTAATAAGGCTTGAATTCTGATATCAATGCTCTGAACTCTTCAAGTTCCTCGTGTGAAAGGGACACAAAAAAGTTCGTTTTTATTTCTACTTTAAGAAACATACATTTTGTTGTTGTAAAAAATCATCAAATGCGAACTTTAAGAAAATATGGATAGAAAAAAGAAACAATCGACAATCACATACATATTCATGCAGCTACTGATAATCGGACAAAAGTGATGCATGATGTGATGTAACAACATATCTGCTGCTTACATTTCTCCCGCTTAATCTCCCAGATTTAGAGAGTTCGAGTAAAAAATAAAGGATAATCACAGAGTTTTAGCCACGTACGTTGCATCTTTTTTTCGAGAGAGTAAAAAACGAAACTAAAGATCTCCACCTGTCACATTCACTTTCTAAAATGTCTGGGACGGATCCGCTATCCGATTTTGGTGATCCTACACTTACTTATGAATAATGAGTAAAAAGGAGGGAGAATCAGGTCAAGGCCGAGATTTCTTCTTCTCCAGTGGTTTGTTGGTGTTGGTGCCGTTGTTGATTTGTATGGGGGTGATGGATGTTCTAGGGCTGTTAAGTATTTTTTTGGGGGAATAAATAGGTACTTTGCGCTGGCAGCATTCACATAAAAAATTCATATCGTCTTTGGATATTTTTTGTCAAAAATAAAAATTGCGATTTTACAACAGTCGACCTGAAAATCAATTCATAAAATACACAAATCAATAATCTGGATCACTTTCAGGTAATCTTGAGGAAAACAGATAGAAAAATCGAAAATCCATAATGGAAAGAAAGTGCAATAAGTTAAAATATCTGATGTTGTTTGGATATACATAAAATGGTGCGCAAAAGATTTATGAAAATATGTGATAAAAGTAAGCTTGTCTTTAGTTTCTGGGGTCAGTGAGACAGGCAAGATTTTTCGGAATAAAATGTTAAATCCAAAGTGGAAACAAGACAACAACCGAATAAATGAATACGTTAGAGCCTGGGCAGAGGTAAGCCATTATATGAGGTCGCATGCTTGAAAAATAAATAGTTCTAGCTAATAAGTATACCGGGAGGAATCACAGGATATTCCATAACTGGACTAGGAGGTGGACTGGCACTGGTTGGCTTATTGACACTGAGATTGCTACTTGTGAAGGGAGGAAGGGGGCTTATGGATGTTGTGGAGGCTCGCCTTTGGTTCTCATACTCCTCCACCCACTTCAACTGGTTCGGATGGGAGTACCTCCTCCCCGCGGAATCTTTGGTCTGTCCGAAGTAGAAAACGGAGAGTTGTTCCTGAATGCTGATTTCATCAAGTTTGGAGCCTCCACTCACCCCACTCAGTGCGATACTTGGGGTTCGCGACTTCATCATTTCTGGCTCCACCGCATTCTGTTTACTTTTCTTCCTTCCTGGAAAAAAAGAAACAATGATACAGAAAAGGGGCGTACTTTTATTTCATCGTTTTCTATGCATCAATTCATTATTTCCGTGCGAAAAGCGGACGGATGTGAGTAAAGCAAGTGGAAGTGATCTGAGGCGGATGATAATTATAGTTATTTGTCTGCAGCTCGGTTTTAACAACTTCGTTATTATTCAATATTCATACCTTGCAGGCAGCGATAGAAGCATCCTATACAGCAGGAGCAAGGCCACCAGCCCATATTTACCATTACAATAATGACAGGGATCTCGAGTGGTCTCGTACAAAAAGAGAGAGAAACGGTTGATTTAAGAAAGCTAATGGAAAAATGCGATACAGTCACGCACCCGCAAAAAATATATATTATATTTTTCCTTCCCACTACCCCGTCCCTTCAGGCTGAAAGTAGCTTTTATTCACGCAATTACTTATTTACGGCATTTTGACTCATGTTTCATTTAACGAAACAGGAGCCCCACGTGCAAATGTCATCGTCGCTCACTTATGGCATGCAGAAATCCTAGAATTTCAAGCGGAGGAAGAAAAAATATATATCTCGTTTCTAATGCGTCATAGTCAGAACGGTTTCCTTTGTTTCTTGATGTTGGCTGGCTGTGGTAATATTCCGTCACAAAAATATCAAAGGTCAGGTTCAGGTACTTCTTATTCAATGCACCGGCCACCGTAAGGATGAATATGAATACCATCCGATTTGAGCTTCAAGGTTCTTTCCGCAGCCCTTTCTTTCCCAGCGGTTTTTGACCGTCAAAAATAAATTCTCCAGTTGTTGTTATTGACTGCTACATAGGATCTGTCTGTCTTTCCTCTCCTGATGATCAGCATGGATATGTCACGATGAGTCCACGTGTGCTTCAGTGTCAGTGTCACTTACCCTGGAAAAATAAAGCACTATGATCAGGATTTGCTTGTAAACAAATATTCCATTACATATTCACTGGCTAATTGAAGGTACAATGCGAGATGTATTATGAAGCTCCTGTTGAATGAAGTTCAGTAACATTCCGCTCAGATATATTACATACTTAGGTATTAAGTAGCAGCCTATTATTCAATAGCTTTATATTTAATTATAGCATCCATTAAATATGTATTTACATGCAAACATTTTTCAGTCGTCAGATTCACAAGTGGCAAGAAAACTCTGTGATGCGACATGTTGATAAGATAATGATCAAATCAATTTCCCAAGTGGACACTTTGTTTCCCGTCGAATGCGAATTGCGATTTTCCCATCGTTAAAAAAATACATATCCAAGACAAAATGATTCCAGGTGACCCCACAAAGTGTTTGACCTTTACATTTCTACGTGGGATTCCCAATCAGGAAAGCCCACCCCAAATATAAATTCATATATTTGAAAAGGCGCCTCTGCTCTGGTTTGGCTATTTATTAGTACGTCTGAATGGACAAAATATTGTCAACTTGGGGTCAGCTTCTACATTGCCTGATTTTTCTCATAATTACACTCTCTTGGCCGTCTCATAAAACTCTAGCATTCTAAATTGCTCATCCCATCACACCACACCATACCGACTCTAAATTTTTATTTTTGAACCATCGAAAATGCGAAGCTTTGGCTGTGGCTCACACTCTTATACTCCGAGAAACAGAACAGAAGACAAGACTTGAAGATGCATGCATAATTTATGCCTAGAGATTAGATAAACTAGAAAATATCGTTCGCATGGGGTCAAACAGACAGAAGACCCTTATTGTTTCTCCAAGTTTTACGACCATTTGAGAGACCCTTCTCGCTCTAGTGACAAAATCCAGTTACACTTGACTACCCTCTCTCTTTTGTGCTCGCTGCACACACCTCCCAACCAAAACATCAGGGAAAACAAGTGCGCCTTTGTTCTCCTGATCCTGCTTGGCTCCCTTAAAGTCGAGCAAGTCCCTTTTCCCTAAATGGGTAGAGTTACAACGCACTGTATACCAACCTCAACTTTGAAACGTTAGCTTTTCCTGGGCAAATCCATATCTCTATACTTATTTTTAAGATAATAATGTTGTGGTCTCCGGCAAGGACCTTTTATCAAAGCAGGCAAAACCCTTCTTCTCCAATCTTTAAAAATACAATGACCTTGTGGTACATTAAAGTTGAATGGTCTCTGTGTTGGACTCGCGGAACAAAAGCATTTGAAGGTTTACTTACAGGATTCCACAGATTCACTTACAAATATTCCATTGCCATAATATTTAACATGCTTGGCACTGGTCACAATTTTCTCGGTCAAAATTGAATTTTGTTAATTGACTTGACCAATTTTAATTCAAATGATCACTGTTCAAGTAACAACCTTTGCTGTGAAGCAATGATAAACACCACATCCAAATGGAATAATTTAACTCGACGATTAAACGAGCTCCTTACCATTCAATTTGTGGAAGGGAACTGTTTCAATAGGAACTTCCAGCGCACAGTAAAATGATCCTTCCAATAAACTTTTTGTCACTTTCCATGAATGGAAATGCACCGCACATGATAGCAACAAGTCTGCAGGTAAACAAATATTTTGACTGTTTGTGCTCACTCCCTGTGCATGAGCTTCCGTTTCACGGATTAAGTACATATGAAATGTCCCGATTCGCACACTTACTTATCCAATCCGGTACAACTGGTACAAGGCCTGGTGCAATTCTCCTTTCCACTAACGCCGTAGTGATCCTTTCCACATCGTGATAAAGGAAACGCGTTCATTATGACTTCTCGAAATGAGATTTCTGCCATAAAACGATCTCGTGGAATTTTTTCTACCTCTGTGGGCTTAAGCAGGGAGAGTGGCAAAGTAGGTGAGACCTGCAATTTGGAATGGACTTGTACTGGAAACTGACCAACACTCACTCGCAAAAAAATATGCAGGGGATGGAGATGGAAAACAAAACGAGAGGTACTAATTGAGGATTAAGAGCCCTGACCCGGAACTCCAAGTTTTATGTTGACTCTGATGATTTGTGGGGACAGCACACACAACACCGCCACCTCAAATGGCCAAACGGTAACTGCTGAAGGGAGGAATTGGAATGACTCTCAAATGAAATTTTTTTTACCGTCAACGTTGGCAGTGGCACCGTTCCAAATTGCTGATATCAGACGGTTCGTGAACTTTTATTGCGGAGTGTAAGGGGTTCGACGTTGGTAGCACTCCAGGCAAAATCGTAGGATGTAGATGTGAAAAATGCTGCTACTGCTTTTATTTCAGCATGGCTTAGCTCAGTCCCCGCGTGAATTTTTTTAACATGACATTTTAAAGCATGCATATAATTGAAAGGGTTAGTTTTTTTCGTGTAATACTTTCACCGCATCCACGCTCTAATGCGAAGGAGGTTGGACCGCGACAAACCTTTTTCATAGGTGAAAGGTAAACATAGTAGAAATGTAAGAAGCATTGAAAAAAATTGCATTTACGCTTTACAATAAATTAACGAGCAGGAAAACATTGAATAATCTGAGCAGGAGTGGGTGTTTAAACTCCCCGTTGTTTTATAGGAAGGAGCTTGTAATTATTCCTTGAGATAGGAGATTTTCCGCGACTTTTAACCTTAAGCAATAAGAATCCATTTGGCCTGTTTTAAGATTGAAAAGCCATTTTTCGCAGATTTATGTGAACTTTGGAAAAAAGTTGCACCACAACCACTACATAAATACTCCCACCAAACATGCGAAGTAGGGGTTAAGCAATCAAAGTTGGCATTCAAAAATGCAAATCAAGTTTAGTATCGAATGGCGATTTTCATCATCACATCCGTTCGTGCTTGTAATTATTCAGGAAAGTTTATATTTTTTCGTGGAAAAAACTGAAAAGTCTGGAGTTTTTCACGGCCTAGACATCCACTGTAGCTACTAGGCGTAATGAGTTTTAACACTGCATTATTATATACTTTTCATTTGGACTTACTAAATATCGTTAACTTTTATACATAAGTAGTAAATACAATACACCCGCAATAGTTGAGATTGGATCAAGTAAGCAATTTGGGTTTCGGCCGTAGTGAACCAATGGTGGGGAAATGTGAACTTTTAGAGAAGTGTTACGTGGTGCATTCCACTCCAACAAGGCCGGAGGAGTCATAATAACCCACCCGCCAGTCGATCCCTACTTATGATGAACGCAATCTTGCACACGCGACAAAATAATTAATCAGATCTTTGCAAAAAAAATTTAAGACTTTTCGCAATTCTTCTTCGTCTCACCTGCACACCTATAAATTACAACATTACTTATTTAAGTGCATGCGCATTAGTTTGATAATGGTGTTCGGTGCAGTGACTCACGAATGAAAATTTTTCTACAATGAGTTGGAATCCGATGACGCCCATGGAGTCCGTCCATGCGTTAAGTTGACGCAAAAACTAGGCTATCATTGAAGCGTCATGCGAAAGTTTTTAATCGCGCTCTAACAACATACATACATATTTACCTATTATTATTAGCGGACAGCACTAATGAGCACATCGCGCTCGGAGTTGTAATAATAAGGAGCTAAACATAGAAGCTCATGTCGCTTCCTCAGGTGGAAGTAAGTAGCGAAGTAAAAAGGAGCCAATAGGTGTTTGGCGTGTAGTAGTAACGCCTAAAGGTACTGTAATAGGCTTATCTGGGTACGGTAAAAGTTTTAATTAGGTGTTTCGATGTCCTATTATTTCATATCAGGAGGTTTGCTCTTGATTTTTAAAATTAGAGGGGACTTATCGCAATTCTAAAATTCCGCAGGCATTTCAAACTCGAGCAACAACAAAAGTTGTTCTCGGCATGTCACAATTGTTGCCGTGGTGACTTCAATGCATTTTCTGAACTAAATAAAAGTTTTCTTTTCTCAGGGCATTGACTCACTTCGTCAGGACTCGAGACTTTAGACTGAAAAATTTAGGCTGTTTGGGGTCCAACAAGCCGTAGGAGAGTGATTGATTTAGAGGAAACGCGGTGGTTTGATTGATCGTGCTTCCTGCATAAAACACGGAACTTTGGAGCAATAAAGTAATCTTGGGCGAATGTTGAGGGTGAAATTCTTCCTATCAGGCATCTTCCTCCTATCGAGATTTTTGCCAACCTCTATTCATGTTACTCGTGTATGATGAATCCCACCAACTCAGGAGAACATGACGCCTAGGCCGTATTAGCATTTCCACCACCACTACTTTGCATTCGCTGGAGACCCCATGCTAGCTCCAATATGGAATGTAGTAATCTTCAAGCTGTTTTTGTTAGGTAAGATTATGGCTCGCTCTTAAATTAAATGGTCACGGATATACATTTTTTGTGCCTTAGCAAAGCGTCTTACGCTCTCGCATGGCTCTCTTATAGTAGTTTACTTCACATGTCAAAAGTGACGCTCGAGAAATAATACAATGACCATGAATTCTCATTTTTACGATTTCTCCTTTGTCAGTCTTTTTTTGGCCAGCCAATGGTAATATGCAAATAAGTAACCTGCCTTATTGCCTTTTTTATTATCTATCACAAATCGTCTCATTGTGGTTAATGTAGTGCACAAAAAAATCGAAAAATACTACAAGGCTCTAATAAGCAAACTCATGCACCACCACCACTGCGCTGTGTAGAGGAGGTGGTAGCATGAACATTTTTATTACGAACTGAAGACTGAAACCGAACAAACCTCACGTCACGAAAAACTCGAAAGCAAAGTTCCTGATAAATTATCTTGTCAAGGCATCTACAAAAATAACCTCCCATTAGGATAATGGGATTTCTTGTAGGAACTCGGGTGGGATTGCCAACATTTGCATGGGGGCTTGTAGAGAAAACTAATGAATGAATGAAAGAGCACGCAACTGGTAACTTATGCACACACTCCTTCTTTCCGATTATTATGTCACCCAAATGGACCATGCACCACCGCCATTATAGCCAAAGCATTTGTGTATTAGCATTATGGGGATTTTAAAACAAAGCTTTGCAAAGTAGTTTCTCGGAACTTTCTGGAATGGCTTTCTTTTTTTGCATAATTGTAAGTCTAACGATGCTGTATTGTTGAGGCGCTATAAAAATGAAACCTGATTCACTGGAGGTATGGATGCATGGAATAACATCTAAGAATAGTACTTTTTGTGTGGGCTTGTACTAAACACAATAAGTTACATGGTGACGGTGACATTCGATGCTTGCTTTTGTTTTTCGTTGTATTAAGTAATACTCCCCGCCCAACCTAATTTTCTGTGGTGTGGTGAGTGGTTGGCTAACCTGTAGGCTAATATTTTTATCATGGAAAAATACAAGAGCTCCTATTATGTACTTTAATTTAGCTGGAGTAAGCCTATATTCATATTTCTGATATCACAAGGTTTAATAGATTTTCGAAACTTATAGGTATTCGGTATTAATTATGCTAGGTTAGTAGAGTTAGAGTAGATATCCGTCGCGTATACAGCATAATGAGCTAGGGTCGCAGTTAAAACAACCAAGGTATCTGAAATGACATCTTCCAATGCTTAACGACTTATTTTTTTCAGTAGCTCAATTTCGGGAAATCCCTCTGCGCTTGAATGAGCTGATACTCATTTAGCATAGTCCAGCCAAATGAGTGAATGGCCAGCGTCTGAAGATTCTGATGAGTCACACCTATTTAAGCACATAATTCTTAGTTTCATGTTAATTCCATGTTAATTCCATGCTAATTTTCACTTTTTAATTACGTATCTTATACTACTACTCACCACTCCAGAAATGAATGAACTCTCCTAGATTCATTTTCAGCTGGAAATTCCCCTGCTCATTATCCATATCCGTGACATTAAAGTGTCTCGTTGCGGCGACGGTGGGGTAGTATGCAGCGGAGAGTTTCAAGTACTTTCGGATCACGTTGAGCTCGCCATACCTCCTGTAAATGGGGTAGTACCAGTCCTTAAACCAGTAAATGCTTTTCTTTTCCGTCTCTTGAGAACCGGGACTTCTGCTGGTCAAGGCCTTCCTGAGAAAGCGGGCTTGCTGCTCGGACATATTCAAGCCGCGGTACATATCAAACGTAATGATCTTTACGAACTCTGCGTCGTTGTTGTCCAGGTAGTGGAACGTCGGGGCGTCCTTGCCTCCACGGTACAGGTAAATCACCATGTTGCCAAACTGCTCAACCACTTTATCAAGTTGATCTCCGCCAACCTCACTCCACGTTAAGTTGTCATCTGACGAGATGTCAATAATGTTTCTGCATTCGCTCGCGATATCGAAATAGGTCAAAGCTGAGGAATTATAGCCGATGGAGGCCTTTCCCGAGTGGAAAATTACGTGGAGCTTTTCGTTCCGTGACAAACCTGCAATTTGATCTAGGTTGTAGCTGCGCTTTAAGTAGCGCCATGCATCCGCCACAAACTTGTATGGCCAGAGTACTTTCCGGTTCATTTGGGAGTCGTAGAAGAGGACAATGTCATCGTCCGAATAGACCTGGTCCAACAGTTCCCGATGGTTCGACCACGTTTCTTGCAAGACCGAGGACGGTTTTGGGGAGGGATAATTCCCACATGGGCTAATGGATGAGACTACATCATCAAACTCGGCGTTGTATAGGTCATCAACCAGAGGTGAACCTGCTTTTAATTCGACTGATCGTCCCTGACAGCACCTGTTTTCATAGAGACGAATGCATTCCCCCTTCGTATCCAAGGAGGATGCTTTGTCATTAAAGTCCATTGGAATATTTTGACATCCTTCGAATTCAATCACTTGAGATTCCCCTGAAGGAACAAAACTGAGTTTTTCACAACGTTCAGCTCAAATATCAAAAGTTTCCTGCATATTAAACTTATCATATATGATACACATATATAAATATATATATTAAATATCTATTGGACCTTTCTGATGATAATCTGCATATAAAATCGCAATTTGTGTTTTCCCCCACACCACATTATTATCACCTTGAAGGAGCACTAGGAGTGCGGTGACTTTCACAATTTTGAGTAAACTGCCGATAAACTGTAAATTGGCACTCATTTTTTCTAGAAAAGGTATTATTTATTTTTTAAGATAATACAACGACGACTACTACCACCACCACTTGTAATTTTGCAATCAAATTGCGCTGCAAGGGGAAACTGAACCCATTAGGAGGTAGGCATATAGTAAACAGCCTTGTTAAAAGGATTATTACACATACCACATAGGAAGTTTAAATTGAGACCATAGTGTTTGAAAACGCGGCTGGCTTGCCATTACAAGCCTCCGGAAATGTGGGATGGAGGATCAGCAGCGGCTTAGTTTCTGGATCACCGACATTTCGCCGTGGGCTGGCTGGACTCCATTTCCACATAAAAATCCATTGATTTATTCCACTTGGTCATGCATTGACCCAGATGTGGACAACACATGGATGCATATTCGCAACTTCAATCTGGAGACGCGACAACAGCATGAGAGCATGGAGGAACAATGCATAACTGTTTCGAACGAGTAATTTTTTGTAGGTTTATATGCGTGGCACACTTACTTTCACTCAATCCAGCCAATTAAGTATGCTTACTCCATTTCCATCTGCAATGCGCGGGGAATTCCGTTTCTCGTTCGCAGTCCAAAAACCCATGTCCATTTCGTGAGAATTAAACTTTCAAAATTTCTTTATTATGTAAAAACTTGACAAAATGAGAAGCATCAGAATAGGTAGGACAATGAACTTCAACTTTTACTGAAAACTCTCCCAAACCAAGGTAAAGATGGGCTCTATGAATAGCTAATAATGGCCTTAACTATCCGACCGTTTGCCGTTTCCTATTTTTTGCATGCTTTCATATCGTTACTACAATATTTATGAATAGAGAAATTTTGCAGTAGAGTGCGGCCAGCTAATACATAATTACAGTGATTCAGACTACAAATATGAAAATGGGGGGTCTTTACAAAAGAAAGGAAAGGGAATTAAAGGGTATATGATGTCTCTTCAAATACATGTATTTTTCGTCTTCCGCTTCAATTTCGCGAACCTTTGGCGAGTACAAGGTAGATAAATGATAAGGCATGAAAAACATTGTCGCATCTACGTGTGTGGATTCAACGTAAATACTTATGGGCTAAAGCTAAAAATGCATATCTGTTTTTTCCTGCTTATCATTCATAATACCCCAGACCAATAGAAATATTGTTTTCGTGTGATGTGATGACAGATACATTATTGTGTACTTCGTAATAATTTGACAATCTCAAGCGCGCGCAATACTCTCATAGAACTCGGTTGGGTAGCTGGTGCGTATTCAATTGAGTTTAATCCAAAATTAGAAAATCCGGTAACATGAAAAAGACTAATTATACACCGCTGAAGAAACATGAATGCGTAAATTCCCACCGTCGAAATGAGAAAAAGGAAAACTGACGTGAGGTGAATAAGCAGTTAGTTTAGTGCCAGTGCTCAATAGATTTTTTACTATTAAAAATGTACTTGAGTGCTTACAGGAGGACTTTGCTAGAGTAATACGTTTTTCTAAAGATGAGCCAGATCAGGGAGGATAATAAATAGAATAAAATTGCAAGAGCTAACAAAGTAAGAATCTATCTTGGTCAATCGTAGCCCTAAAATTGAATCGCCTCGAGGATGTACTGTGAGCTTTCCCAGTTCTCAGGGAGTCCTTCGTAAGCTTCAGGGAGGAAAAAATATCGTTGGATTGACAAAAGTCTCATAGTCATTTTAGAAGCTCTTTGTACTTATATATTTCTTCACTGTGATTGCTAGAGCAGGTTTTGTTAAACAGGAAACAATCATTATTTTATTGAAACAATGCAATACTCATAGGCATTAACTTACTTTTTGATCGCTCCTTATTGCGATTTCGCATGCATGGGGATTAATGTGATGAAAGGGAGTTTGCAGAGTTCGCAGTGTGTCAGTATTGTACACTCTTATGTGTATAAAGGACTCGCTCGACATTTCACAATGCTGTTCTAGTATCCGCGAAAAAAAGTTAATACATACAGTATGTATGTACTATAATATTGAAAAATTATACCTGGTATTGCATAGAACCTGATACAAATCGGTAGAGACAGACACATTAGCTACAAGTTTACTAATCATGAGTGAAGAGCATATTCATTCCGATTTTTTGTGAATATTTAAATTTTTATTTGTTTAACTGCAAACTTGAACGATGGCATGAATGGCGTGTGATGATCGTGTGAACCTACAAGAGCATCACGCAGAAGAATGAAGTGTTGCCTTGTCAATGGCACCTGGCACGTCCGATGAGGGGAATTTCGTTTCGAAATTTTGTACCAAAGTCTAATGCAATAATTGTAATTAATACATAGGTTGGTATTCTGATTAACACACGGACATGAGTATTTCATGAGCTCTTCTATGAAGGTGACAAAATTTGTTCTCAGGATTTGACCTCGATCCAATCAATATCATTTTCACTGCAGAGTTTTATTGTTTGTGTTTCACACTTACGCTTTTACAAAATATCAATGGAACTTTGGAAGTTGAACATGGAAGTTCGGGTTTCAGAGCTTTTATGTATTCCGAGGATTATTCGAGAATGATGATTTGAGACTGTCAAAAATCTTTGATAATCGAAAATAATAAGTGGTCGATACTCTTTGGAGTATCATCACTGTTGTGTCGTGAGATCATTTAATTAATGTACCTGAAAAACTGAAGCAGTCAGATAGATGTGATGTTTAGCATAAACACTCAAATAATTTAACCGATTTAGTAATATACTTCTTCCACTCTCGTGATGTATTTAATTCATTAATGCCAGCATTAATCCCTTCTCCATCTTGATGAAACATTGAACTTTCGAGCAAATTGAAACTGTCCAAAGATCATACTCCCTGTTTTCCCAGAAGGATTGCAAGTTTTATTTGCCACTGATAATTCATCCAATTGCTAATACCCTGGGATTTTCTCGTAAAAGTGACAGTCATCCAGCTGAAGTTGAGTAGTAGCAGTATCATCATCATCATCATCAAAGCGCTCTCGTAATTGTTATAGCCGTATGAATCATCACTATACTTACTTAAGTAGTTCCCGATAATTTATTCGTACGTAAAACAATATCACACTTTTCCATGATGCTATTATGGTTGAGCGAAAAGAATTGAGAAAAACTCATTCATTTCACTTTAAACATCCGTTATTTGTATCGCTGAAGATAAACATTTTTATACAGGAATCCTTTTATATTTATTTTTGGATAAGCAGAAAATAAAGGCTTCGTTATGTTATGAATGAATGAAAAAGATGGAGTAAGTGACAGAAGTATCCGGCAAAATATCAACGATTTCCACGAATTTCAACTCATTGAGTTTTTATCTCGAGATCATATTGCACATATATAACTTCATTGAGGCAAACCTTGTCAGTTCTCAAATCGCATTTGCAGATTCCTGAGTTACACACTTTATACGTAGCAACCGAAGGTCCATTCATAAATTCCAAAGTATCATCATGAAGCGTCAGATATTGCGCGTGTTACTGCTTGCTATAGCCACATCGGCTATCTTACCGGCAGCCATGAGTTTTCCCGCAGACAAAAGCATTTCCGTAGAAGAAGACCAACATCTTATTGAACCTGAAACCGAAGTAGTGAGAAGAAAAAACTCCCATTCTGAAAAACTGAAGTCAGATAAGGATTGTGATTGTGAGGACCCCGACGCCTTGTACCACAAGACTCTCCGGCAAATCATTAACGAACAAGGGCTCCAGAAAATGCGTGATTTGTTGAAGGACATTCGCCCAAAAAGAGTCTGCGGCTCGGACGGTGAATGGTACACAATCAAGTGCCAGCTTCTATGTACAAAGCAGAACAATCCCGAGAAAGGTAAACCTACGTAGAGGCTATTAAAAACCACACTATTTTGATAAATCTTACATGCGCGTATTCTTGAAATTTTGATTTTTAAAACTTTTTGCTTCACAGCTGATCTCAAGGCTGTAAAATCAAGCTTCTGTCGGAAACTGAAGGTAAGCTAGATAAATTCATCTGTGTTTCATAGAAGATTTTCATGATGCTGAAGTTATATTTTTCTTCTCTATATTTCCAGTCAAAACGTCCCCACGTGTGCATCTGTCCAAGGAACTTTGCCCCGGTTTGTGCTTCGAATGGGGTGACGTATGGGAATAAGTGTGCGTTCGAGTGCGCGAAGCATTACGTGTGCCCTGGTGAGAAAAAAACTGATCAATTCAGTTCCACGTATTTCCAGTCCCAATTTGTCCTTAAGCTTTGTGATTAATATGGCGTGATTAAATTTGTTCGTTCTGCAGATATCCAAATTGTCGCATTACATAAGTGCCATGAAGAGGACCGCACCGCGATATGAATTTGATGATGCGTATTAGCGCTGCCGATCCCAGAGCTCAGAGTCAGCGGGTCTGATCTCTCCATTCAATGACGAATGATGTTGGTGATGATTTAGGATGATGACATACCGACTGATTACATATTTGGTTGTGTTGTAATAAAAATTTTTACCCGCTATATTATCTCGTCTGTAGAGTAGTAACGTTAGGTATTTGTACTGATTCTTTTTATTTTTTACTTTGTTAAAACAACACGTAACACTACTTAAAAAGTTGATGACTTATCGAAAATGTCTTCAATATAATATATATATTCATAAATAAGTATTATTTAATACTGCTCAATCATTTCAGGTCATGAGCTGATAAAGAAACAAATTATCTCTTGTCAATGCTTATGTCCTTCTCAAGCACTTACTGTTTTTGAACTCATTTTAATTCTACTCGTGGACTATAAACTGCTCATATGTGAATTAAAGAATCGAGTCATTTTTACATATTTAACAATCGTAATTACTCGGATGATACTATCCCCACCTGACTTACATAAATGAGCCGAGCCGACATAAAGAAAATAAATAATATCCCCTCTAAAATGTTCATATCGCACTGCAGTTGATGATGACACCGATTTCAATTTTTTCAGCCGATTTTTTTATCCGCATGGGCATACTTCGATAATAGTTAGGTATATGCACAAAACAAATAATACCACATCAAAGTTTTGTCAATCACTCCTTCGGTGGAAAAACTGATAAACATGCTTCGTAGTTGAAAAGTATTTAACCTCGTTGCATTGATATTGCATCGCATTGGCGTTGGACGGAAAAAATACAGGAAAAGGAGATGCGTAAACCCAATAGTATGACTCTAAAAAATAGTTCGATCATGCGCTTGCTAGCTCACTCGACACGCTCGAAGCGTAAAAACGTTGCGCAAGCGCAAACTAAGCCTTCGTTGGTTCCACGGAAAGATAGCATTCGATTAATCAGTGAACATTGACAGTTGTAATGTTGCAACTTGTGTCAATTAAAAAAAATGAATATTCATTGATAAGCACTGCACAAGGAATTGCGACGCTCCGACGCAAGGAGTACGAAACCTAATTTTTTACGTGCCTTCTAAACAAAAGTCAAATGTCACATGTCAAGTCAGTCTCAGGCTCAAGCTGATAGGTGATGCTTACTCTAATCTTTAAAAAAGTTTACCGCGATAGCAATATTTACAATTAGCAGGTTGGTTGGAATCATTAAGCCCATGTAAGTACTTAAATACGTGCTGCTGTGTGTCAACGTCTTCCTGTTTTAGAGGTACCAGTAAAACTTTGTATTGCGACTGCAGCACCGCATCTAAATGTTCAGTTCTAAATCTAAATCGCAGTTCAGGAATGAAATGAAGGAATAAGCAAAAATTGATGTTTATTGGTGTTACGAAATCGAACGCGAGGGATTATTAAATTGCAACATGAGCCTATGTGCCGCGCTAGAAAACGAACTGAATACTTACGTACTAGTGCTTGGACGCTGTTTGCAGACATTCATTCATTGTTATTACAAATGTGGCATCTAAAAAATTGCTTTTTGAATGGAGGGAGTAGCAAATTTAAAACAAGGTGGGATTGGTTGTACAACAATTAATGGCGGCTTGATTGCAGTTGCCATAAATGTAATATTGGCAAACTAATGGAGTGAGTTATTGCTAGTTAAAAAGGTTCATTAGGAACAATGTGACAAGCTGTAGAACTCCAATGAAAGAATTAATTGCGTTTGGCTTGTGTGAATTTCGCTGCATTTTCATACCGCCAATTAAGCTGCAAAATGGCCTGTCTGCTTCTAAACACACAATGCGACGATATTCATATTAGATTATATTGGAAAAAACAATGTGCGAAAAAAAATGGATGCCTCTTTAAATTATGATTTGAAAATTAAACCCTTTTAATTTCCTGTAATTTTAATATACCTGTAGATTACTCCTATAGATAGGAAATACGGCACGGCTATTTATTTAGCGCGAAATGGCTGAATTTGCTAATAGTGTTACCATTCCCGCGTGAAAACTGATGTGATGATCGTTATATCGGCGGATTAAGTTTTTTTCCTTCTCATTTACAATTTGTTGGGAAATTTAAATAGGACGCATGTAGAAATGATCATAGTCGGTTTTATGAATTGACTTGAAGTAGTAATCGAGCCATAGCTTTAATCAATCCAAGTAACCATACTTACATTGTTAAATCCTAAAAGTCTAAGGGATTAGATAGATAACCAAATGCAGGGCTTGTTGTACATGGCTCAACATGGTACAGTACGATGAAGATAAGGCCAAAAGGGGTCAATTTCGATGTTGAATCATTCATCAAATAAATTGCAATCTGAATCAGAAAACAATATTGCCCCGTGAGGTTGACTTTTAATATTTACGATCGCTGCCTTATGAATAAACACTGATAAATCGAAGGATTTTTTTTTCCACGAACGGCAGGAACAACAGGGAGAATTAATTGTCAATTAAGAGGCTCGAAAAGTCTTGTAACTGTGACTGCTCCACATAGTGAGAAGAAAATTTAATGGGATGCTAGCTCGCAACTTGTCACTCGTATTTACTTTGCACACCTTCTTACGTTAATTTAGCGCTACCGCCTCAGAATGCCAATATATCATATTGCACAGGTGAAGAGAGAATTGCGCATTGCACTACATAAGTACTATTCAAACATGTACCCATCGAATTTGTAACCGTAAATATTAGCTACTGGTGATGAACGACTAACTAGTCAATTCATCATTCATTGTTGATTGCAGCTAAATAGTCGGTTGAAATTCAACTGTACCAAAAGAAAACGGAAGCGTGTGATCGACCGTTGCAAAGATTTGATCCGAGCGTGATACTGAAACGATCGCAATATTTAAAATCATAAAGATCCTAAAAGCTCAAGCAAGTTAATAAAACTTCCTCTGATGAATATTTCTCGTAATTAGGTCAATAAATATAAATACAAACTATGCTTGGTTGTAGACTCTTCTACACATCGATCGATGAACTAATGCAGGCAGCGTAAGAGAGAATACTTTCATGTACGTACTTACCTCCTACGTCATAAGATACGTCAATTTTTTTAATCATAAAAAATTCAGCGTTTTTAAAACTTGATGATGGCTGCTGACATTCAAAAAAAATGCGACGACTACTACTCCTACGACGTGGCATTCAATACCAAAGAAAGGAAAAGTGTTAGAAAAAAGCTAATTTGAATAGGTAAAGAGGAAATAGCCTTGATGTTTTCCCGTCCCTATCCTCATTTACTAGGAGCTGAGTGAGTCAAGAGTCACACAATGGGCGAGTAATTTTTTTTCTAAAAAAGAAGTCATCGAACGCTTTAGAAAAATACGCTCTTACATGCAGAAAGACTAGTCGAGTAGAGTAAGTTGGGAGGTAAACTGTCATATTTAAGTTCATTTTCTTCGTCCCTTACAAACCAGCAAAAATCATGCAAGGGTCGGGGAGGAAAGGAAAAAGAAAACTCTTCAAAACATCAATTTGCTCACACTGAATTATTAATGCAGAAGAGCTCTTCGGTTTACTTATCACGACGACAAATCGGATGATGTGTTAAAGGAAAGAGTTTGAGCCTTCGTTGCTTGGTGTTTTCTTCAAGTCAGAACTTAGGGATCGCTCGTGCACATACATATCTAGATCTTGAGAAATGAAAAGTGGAATGATGGGAAAATTTCCCCGGCAGTATCAACTTTTTACATGATCACTTAAGAATAATACATTCTATCCCTCCTGAGAAACTAAAACTGAAGGAAAGAGACTTACTTCAGGTAAGTAAGTGCTTATCCACTACAAATGATTTTGTTGGGACATGCTGACATGCAGTATAAGCTCAAAGCTTAAGATGATTGAATTGCATTGTTTTAAAAAACCCTTTCGCTTTTACTCGTAAGACGTAAGACTCAGACTTGAGCATTTCATCGGCGTCATCATCATCATCATCACAAGTTTTTCTATTATTTTCTGTCTCAATCACTAATCACTATCGTTATACCACTATCAGACTCACTCACTATGTCAGTGGTAAAAAATGCAGTGGAGCAACGTTTCTGTAGGGACAGGCAGGGGAAAACGATTGACGATGTCGATAAACTTCCGCTCGAGCCTTACTTTTCCCATAACACCAGAACCAGAGCTTGGTGCTCTTTATAGGATCATATGACGAAGGAGTGGTGTCTTTTAGTAGTGCATATTTTTTAAATACAGAAGGTATAAATTCATTATCAACAACAATCAAATCACTCAAAACTCTTGTCTTCTTCTTCTACTGGCCCAGATTCTCCTTCCATTTTTATCCCTGCGGAGTTGTGCTTCTTGTAATTATGATTGTAAAATGCATACGTATTAATGCGCGATACGATTTGACTTGACACAATGAACGAATGGGATGAGTGTTTGCCAACTCCCGAGTTTTATAGCGATCTTGAATGTGAGAAGAAAATTCTCAGTCAGTACATTGTGCACGCTTGAACGTGCGCAATAAAAAAATGTATGTATCTATTTTCATTAGTATTAGAACAGTAATTTATAGCTCACATCCTGGCAAATAAGGGATTATTTTTTTTAGAAAAATGCTTATTGTTGCTATCGCACATGCCTATTCACTCCGCATTTAAAAGGGGAATCGTCATCGTGACTAATGTATATGTACTTACTTTTGTGTGCATTATTGGAAGGCGACTTATCAAATGCAACGAGCGAGCACCAGGGCAACGAGAACGATGCGCCCATTTCACCCATCTATGCAATAGAGTACCCTGTAGAACAAGCATATGCTAATCATTATTAATGCTTTGACTTTGTGACCTGTGAAATTGAAAGCAAAAGTCATCTATCTCGTGAAGGAGGTCTCCCCTTATCTTCGTAACTTACCCTTTTAACGCTGATAGCATTGTCGTTTCTCAACCAAACCAAGCAAGCGTTATTAGTAGCTGCGGTGGAGGGGAGGAACAGTGCCTTCCTTGATCTGGTACAGCGATGGCCGCAAATATAACGACGGCGAAGTGACCTCATGTCATGTCACAGTCCGAGCTTGAGTAGACACACTAGAGTATACCCACAGGTCTGTTTTATAATGGCGTGCAAACACGCTAATTGTAGTGTGTATCACTGACTGTCATCTCCTCACAGGTATTTTGAGTTTCGACATAATCCTCTGTATTATAACGCCTCGACAATGGGTACTCGTGTCTGAGTTTCTCCGAAAGGCCAGAGTGGAGCTCATCGACTCGAATGGACGCTAGCGAAGTCAATTCAAGTGCCTATGTGCGTGATATAACTTTTTCTAATAATTGCGGTTCAAAGGTGCCTAAATATCAGGGTGTTCGAAAATATCCGAAATTCGAGACTTGGAATTTGTGGTGAAATACGAAGTGAATAAGTTCTGAGTGGAATCCAGCAGCTGAAAATTTCAAAGACCTGAATAAATTCTTGGATTAATTCCACGGATTAAAGCATCGTTTTTGGGGAAATTTAGTGGATCAACATCGTTCAGTTTCTTTGTAAAATCAACAGAAATGTGAACTCTAAGCTGTGATTGTTTGTTAAATTCTTTCATTTAAATTCGGATTTGCAGAACTGTGTACGCGAGAGAGAAAGTGAAAGTTTAAATCGAGCATTCCTAAAACTGCAGTGTGCACCTAACTATGCCTTCTTCTTCTCACTCCTTCCTCTTGGTCTTCTAAATGCCCGACTTCTGTGAAACCGATTTTTACACCAATGTACCATTCACTGAAGTGGAAAGGAAACCCTACGGAGTTTTGGAAACTGGATGGGGGAGGCAACAACCCAACCAACTTTGATACAAAGAATGGGAGTTTGTTCGAAAATAATGACGACAAAATATGTGAGACTGAGGAAGACTGTAGTGTACCATGTCCTACTTGTGATTCTAATCGTGACCTCTCAAGTGTCGCAAACATCGACCTACCTCGCGAGGAGACAAGCCGTAAGTCATTTCTGTGTGATTCCATGAGTGATGAACTTTTTCCAGAAATCAAAGTTCAAAGTGTGAATTATAATTATAAAAACTTCCTTTGCAGAGTCTCCATGTCACATACCCCATCACAAACCATTTAGGACGCGGATACATTCCAGCTTCCTCATCCAAGCTGAACTTTCATAACAAAGAGGGCTACTTGGGGCGATATGCAACATCCATTACCAAGACACTCAATTCAATTAATTCTAATCACTTAGGTACGAAAACCACCACCACCCGCCATACAACCACAAACCACCCATTAATTACAAGTAGTAGTAGTAGTAGTACACACAGTCTTAGCGGTAGTAGTAGCTCCACCACCACTGGTTTCCCCAGTGGTAGTAGTAGTAGGCTTAATCGTAATTTTTATAGCGGAAACACGGAGGACCAAAGATACGCGAATAATTTCAACTCCGGAATTATCAGCGATTCTGCTTTTAATGCGTACCAGAGTAGCACTAGTAGTTCTAGGAATAATAATAATAATAACAATTACTTTAGCAGTAGAGGAAATGAAAGTCCCAGTCGGAGTAAGAATGATATGAATCATAATAATAATGAGTATAATAATGATAATAGCAATGATTTTCATGTAGGAATCGGATTTTCAAGCACTAGTGCTGCTGCTGCTCCTCACAATCATTTAGGCTTATCACTACGCCACCATCATAAAAAACAACATGGACCAACTTTCCATGTCAACTCAAATCATTTAGGCACTGGTACCAGCAATCTTGTTCACAGTAAGAGTGGTCGGAAGACGACAACGACCACAGGTAGTAGCAATGTAGGTGTGAGTGCTAGTCCAGGAACAGGGTTCGGAAATGCATATCCAGCCAGTGCATCAGCAACAGTAGGCGCGTCCATTTCCTTCAGCCAAAACAGTGCCCAGTACAACCAGCAGCAATACACTGACCCTAACAATAATAATCAGTATCAAAATCCCAATAATAATCAACAACAACAACAACAGCAGCAGCAGCAACAACTACAACAACACCAATACTTTCCACAAAATACAGTCCAAGAACACACAAACTTTCAGAACAGATACGATACAAACACAAATCCACCCTTGAACAATAATAATCTTCAGCAGTCGAACACTGTTAATCAATATCAAACGCAGCTGGGACAAGTCCCCCAAACTTTCCCCACTGGTTTTGATCCAAGAAGCCAGAATAAGATTCCATGGGGCCAAAACCGACATCCTTACCCCTCAGGAGCTGCTGCTTCAACAGGCCCGTCTGGAAATACTGTGGCGTTTGCTCACCATAATTTTAATCGCTATAACAACAATAATGGTGGTGGGGCTGTGGGTGCGACGGCTAATGCAGTGGTCGCCGTCAGACCAAATCCAGCTCAAGTTCAGCCAGTGACGCAGTCTCCCATTACCCCAACCTTCGGATTTGGGACGACGGGGTATGCTGCCGTTCGTGATCCTTCTCAACTTCCCCAGGAGGGAAGGCAAGGCAGAATTGTAACTGCTGCTCCACCTGCCTCTCTCACTCCACCTCCACCCCCTAAAACTCAACCTCCCCCACAAACGACAACTATAACTACTTCAACAACCACTAAAAAGATAGAGAAGATAGAGGATAGCACGGAACCTATTGCTGCGGCTTCTGAAGCTGCTTCGAATTATGTTGAAAGTTCGACTAGTCGGGCTGGTGAAGGTGGCTATGGGTGGGGACCTGAGGGAGCTTCCTCTGGAGGCAATAAGGATGAAGGGGTGAGCACTTATTCATAATTAAATTCGCTGGCTAAATTCTGTGGGAAGAAAAAAATAATACATGAATTTTTGCTTTGATAGGGCTTGGCTAACGTGTTTGTAGACATCGTCACCAACAAAATAAAGTCTATTCAAAGCACAATCACAGGGATTAAATCTGCAATTCGAGGTGCCAAACGATCGACTGCGAGGAAGATTGCCAACAAAATCGAAGGGATTGGCATTTTTGTGAACGCTGTCACAAAAGGTTTCTCTTGCCTAATTACTGGAATCGCAAATGCACTTTAAACTCTACGATTATATATTTATTAGTAGTATTTATTATGCAGAATAGTTCTGTGGTTTGGATTGAAGCATTGATAGTTTGCACCTATTTATTGTTGATGGTCACTGGTTCGTAGAAGTGACCTTTATTTATTTGCCCCTAAAAAGGCATTATTTATTTGACGAAATGGAAGTGACGAGAAAATGTACAAAAACTGACATGAGTGGAGTTTTACTTAATACACGTTGACCACCCAGAGGAAAAAAAGAAGTGACTCGCAAGAAACTTGACATCAGAATCAGACTCGACCCAAATATTTATGACGCGGATATATTTATTGGTGTCTGCTGCCGCAAAATACGAGAATATGGTATGAGCATCATTTAATTATGATGCGGAAAACTTATTAACGTATAATATAAATTAGATAAACAGCTTTTGACCTGCTACTGTAAACTGTCTCACAACGCCCCTTTTATTTATTTGTCTTATTTGCATGAATTGCTTTCATACTTTGTGCAAATATATAAGTACTTTTAGTACTCTATTGACTTATTTTATGGCTAAACCGGTTATAAATATGTACTAATATTTTTTTAAAATTTTTTTGCGCTTTATTTATTTCAGCATAGTCTTCTGTGCTTAAAAGTTTTTATTTATTGTTTCATTTCACGTATATGGTTAATGGAACTTTGCTTATGGCTATTTATTTATTTATTCTATGTATTGTATGAGACACACATTTAAATGATTGTTCTTTTTAAGGCGTTGGAGGAATACTGGAAGCAAAAGCCAATCCAGGAGGAGGTTGGGGTCAACGTTCAAGCAGATCAAACCAAGGCGGTAGTGGAAGTGCCAGCAGTTACGGTGCTCCTGGAATCGGAGGAAGCGGTAGCTTTAGTGGGTCTGGCGGAGGGTTAGGAGGCAGTATTAGCTTTGGGAATTCTGGATCTGCGAGCGGAGGTAATAATAACAACGGCGGAAGTGGAGGAGGAAATCGTGGATGGGGAAGTTCAAATGGAGGAGGAGGAAGTAACCAAGGCAATTTTGGAAATGGAGGAGGTAACCAAGGCAATTTTGGAGGCGGCGGCGGCTACTCTTCTTCAGGAAATGGGGGAGGTAACCAAGGCAATTTTGCAGGCGGCGGCGGCTACGCTTCATCGGGAAACGGGGGAGGTAACCAAGGCAATTTTGGAGGCGGCGGCGGCTACGCTTCATCGGGAAACGGGGCAGGTAACCAAGGCAATTTTGGAAGCGGCGGCGGCTACGCTTCATCGGGAAACGGGGCAGGTGGAAACCAAGGCAACTTTGGTAGTGGAGGTTACGCTTCTTCGGGAAGCGGGGGAGGTGGAAACTTTAATAACAACGGAGGAGGTTACAGCAACAGTGGCCAAGGAAACTTTGGATCTTCTGGCGGGGGTTTCAGTGGCCAAGGAAACTTTGGATCATCCGGTGGAGGCTTCGCTAGCCAAGGAAGTTTTGGATCATCTAGTGGAGGTTATGCTAGCCAAGGAAATTTCGGATCTTCCGGTGGAAACTTTGGGGGTAGCAGCGGCTATTCAAACGGAGGAGGAAGTTACAACGCAGTAGATAACGGAGGTTATAGTAACAACGCTGGAGGAAATTTCGGCGCCGGAAATAACGGTGGCTTCAACAACAACAATGGAGGCTATAGCGCGGTTGGAGGAGCTGGAAATTCGAATAACGGTGGGTATGCAGCCGCATCTGGGGGTGGCTCCTCCTGGGGCGATGGAGGATTTGGAAGTGCGTCAGCAGGATTTGGAAATAACGGGGGTGGAGGAGGCGGTTTTTCATTCGAAGCTAGTAATAGCAACAGCCTGGGTGGAGGAACGAGCCAGGTTGGTGTTTCATTTGGCCCCGTGAATGGAGGAAATAATGGAGGAGGAAACGTGCAAGGAGGGGTGATTGCCACAGGCGCTGCCTCCGATTCTAATCCTGGTGGATATGGATGGGAGCAGGGTTGAAACTAGAAACCGAGGAAACTAGAAATAATATCATTTGTGATGAGAAATTGGTTCGGAGATTTTGAGATTCTTTTGTGCAGCGAGGAAATTAAAGAATGGTTAAGCTTATCTTTTACGTTTTATATTTCTACCATACAACAAAACCCGCAAACTCATGATAGACTGATTAGTTGATAGTTTCTAACCTTTACAGTGTAAACTGAAGTTCAATAAAGTATTTAAGTAAATAAGTATGTATTTTTCTGAAAAATAATTTAAGTACCAAAGAAAATCTTTTTATGAGAGGTCATTTAATATTCAGAGAAATCCTATGTATCTTTTGAATAAGTTCTGATTTTGCCTATCATTAATTATTAAGTGAGCTTGAACTTAGTTTAACTGGTAGGAGCGTATGTAAGTAAATATAGGTTTTCCTTTAATTTGAGAAATGCACAATGAGCTTCATTGTATTAGAGTTGTACAAACATAATTACCACCAATTTTATACCAACATTTAGAGTAAAGATGGAAAGGGATGGGTGATTTTTTATTAAAATATATAATCTCTGAGATAAGTGTCAATACTAAATATTATTATTTTTTATATAATGTTTAAGCACCCACTTGATATTGACCAAATCTGTGAATTTGATACAATAAAATGTTTTGAATATTTTAAAAGCGAGTTCCCATGAATTGTAAAACCTTGGATTACGAGCAAATTACATGGAAAAATGCGTTGCCATCACTTGCTTTCTGAAACTCTTAAAATGGGTTTCAATCTTTCCTATTCGGGTCGATCGTTCTCTCTCGTCATGCAAGAGGTCAGACTATACACGGTGAAATAGGGACCCGCTTTTTAATTACAAGTGAGTACAAATAAGAATTAGAGTCGAATTATGTAGTTACATCCGAAAATACATAAATATTCCGCCAGCGTACCCACAAACCATACCAAAATACATATGGGTTAATGGCTTTTCGGTGAAGAAAATGTGATCAGGAAGGTTTTACATAGAATCGCCATTGGTAAAACATGATAACTTAAAAAACCCATCCTACTTCGGGGGATTTTTTTTTGCTCATCATCCAGATCACCGTGCAGAATGATGATGGGTGAAACGAGAGAATGAGGAGACGATTCCCCACCATCGGTTCTTAGTACTCATGTAATGAATAACATTATTTGCAATTATTGCGCCTCCTCAGTATTCAAAATCGATCCCACCTAGATTTCAAAGCCAAATCTGATCTGAATAAAATCGGGTGCACGAAGTGGCATTTGTTAGTAAAGTTGCCTGCATTATCATTCATAGCTCGGTTAATATTATTAAGTACACACACTTTTATTTTAGCGGCTCCTGCTGTCTAACCCTCTCTCTTGCGCTATTTTGAGTGCATCACAATCCATACTTAGCGTTCGAATTTGCTTTACCTATAATCTAATTAACCGTTTCATGCAATGATTCGCAGCGGTAGAGTAAGCTCACTATCGAAAACGTGAAAGGTTTTTTTTCTACAAAATCAATCTGGGTTTTCTTTCTTACTGAACAACTGCAGCTACAACAACAACTTATGTATTACATTCCTGCATTATTTTCAACTACGCTTCCTCCAAAAACAACGAATTTTCATTTGTTGCAAGTAAACACTTAGGTCTGCACCAATTTTTCCGTTCTGTAATTTTTATCGTTATCGCTGTTTATTATATATGCTATTGACCGTAACAAATAAATACACGTAGTAGTACCTACGCCTCAATCCATCGACGGGATGATTTATAATTTTTTGAAAACAACATTAAAAATTAAATTTTATCAATGTGTTTTCCACTCACGATTCCCATTCCCATTCATTTATGTGAGAGTCAGTCAGTTCGGGGAAAGGTAAGCAAGCATTAGCGCCCAAATATGATCATTCTATTCTTCAGATCAAATTCAATAAGGTGCAGCTATACTCAGCCAGTACACAAATTCGAATTCTCCTCCTCAGTTTTTTAAAGCTCTCCATCCGCATTAAAAGGTATTTACGTTATCATCTCGTTCATGCAAAATACATAAGCGAAAGCAATCATAATAAATTCCACAATTTTAAATTGATGCCGTGTTTTTCTAATAAGATTCAAAATCCCTTTCGAATTCCTCCATTCTGCTTTGTCTTAAACTTCCCCATTCCCTGTGGTTGTATGGATGCTCATGAGTTAATTTCTGGCAGTTAAAAAATTTTCATTGGGGCTTTGTTGATTCACTGCACACGCTAAAAGTCTATCTAGCTGACAGGAGGTGAGCCCAAAATCAAGATTTCAATTCCGTTTCAGTGACTTTGAAAATCTGTTCAAAAAAACACAATACAGCGACACTTTTCGCTCAAAAATATTTATATTTCGCTGAGACCTACCTCTTGTCACGGTTTAATAACTCCAAGAGCAGTCTTTTGAAACGCTCCTAAAACTCGTGAAGGACCTAGGACCTGTGAAGCAGCTCGTTGGTGTGGTGTAGAGTCATAAAAAAGAAGTGAACGTGTTTAATTCATAATAATGCGCAGAATAAATAGTATCATTTCTCATTGATAAATAATCTCTGGTAGTTGATTAAATCAATTTTTATTCCGTTACAAGACATTTTTTTCTTACGTTATCAGCTTTATCCTCAGTGCTCATACATTGCCCATTCATACTATTGCCAATGGACATGCATTATCAGATCAGTGCTTTGGTTTGAACTTGTGTGTGGGTCATCAGCGTATTAATCAAAGTCTTGAATAATAATGAGCGGAAGTTCCTATGAATGAATAGGGAATAGATAGATACTTTTGATGAATCTGTTGGCTCGAGTTTATAGCAGTGAGTTCGTAACTAAAACTGAAAACTTACAAGGAATTTAACCCTGCGCCTGCGCGTCATTTAAGGGAACTTCGATAACGAAAGAGAGAGATTTATATCGCTCAGGACTCAGGAGTGAGTATAATTGCTTGTTTTGAGCCTATAAACATTGAAATTTTTTTTCGACACTCGCCAGCATTCTTTGTCTGTGACTTGCTCGTGATTAATTCATACATAATTTTTTGCCTTAGGTACGTACCTACATCAGCAGGAACAACTCTTTAAAAAAGTCAAAGTCTCTCCCAACAGTTCAACGTTCAATCTCAGATGTTTTTCAAATGACTGAAAGGAAAACCTATTGGAAGAAATAATGGAAAGTTGATGTTCGCTACCGTACCATTCACAGCATTGTTTCAGTTTCAGTTTCAGTGACGTATTCATAAAAAATCCAAGTTGTTCAGTTTCTGGTTGACATTTAATTGGCAGTTTTCCCAATGTCTACGTATTTAGTAGCACCTTAGTAGTAGTCTCTTTCCATCCATAGATAGACAGATCCCAAGTCATTTACTTATCACCCTGTGATTGGTGAAGTGGTGGTGGTGCCTATCAATCGAGTGCGGCGAAAAAGTCAATGGTACAATTATAGCATATAATTTGATTAATTAATTTGCCAACTTTTCTAAAATAGTTCCCCATCCTTATTATATTCATAACTATTGTTGTGTGACTCTAAAACTTGAGTAGTTTCCCATTGTCTTGTGTCATCATCATTTATAATCATTGTATTGAGGGAGCGGCGACCGCGACCTGACATTACATTACAGGCGATTAGGTATACTGATACGATAAACGAAGGTATTGGTAAACAATTTGTTCTTTTCTTACACAAACGGAAATCATTAAAGAAGGAAACTTCTAAAAAAATCCGTCCAAATAAATACGATTACAAAAGAAAGGACATCGTAAGAAGAACTCTTGAGACTTTATTGCTCCGCGATTGCGTTGCGTGCAGAAATCAAACTAAGAAGTACACACTTGAGTGCAGAAAGCGACATGACAGGAGTGTGTGAGATTTACAGGAGACACTAGCGTATTGTTATTGCGTTTGGTACAAAAAAAAATTGATTGTTTTTTGCGCATTTTTTTCAAGCACCAGTGATTATGAGTTTGTTGTATTGTTGTTAATACAAATACTACTACTGTGGGTGCACCTACGGCTATTTTGTGAAAAGATAATCATAAATGAGACGCGACGTTTACTAAATGCCGTTTATATATGATACTTATATCCTATCGCCTAGTGGCTGTTGTGACAGTGTGCACATATCTACATAAGATAACGTAAAGTTAGGTGGTCGCTGAACGGGAGGGGACAGTTTCATTTTTATTCTTAGAGTGTCAACATCTTGGAGAATCATGATGATCACCAGACGCAGTAATAATAGTGTTTGTGCACACAAAACTGTGGAGAAAAGAAGTTTAGCCATGTTGGCCGTAGTTTTTGTCTGTTTCCTCAGCACATTTTGTGAATGTGCCACAGACTCTGGTTACTTTCTTTTTCAACCGCCCTACGGGACTGGGAAGCCGCAGGAAGCTATCGCAGAGAAGAGAAGTGACAACGATGTAAGTTACAGAATTTCAACATTTAAAGCATAAGCAAAATTTAAAAAAAAATCCTATGTGATGGATGAGTTGCGGTTAAGTAAGAGCATTTTTTCGCGTTTCTATCAGGTTGCCCCTTCAATCAACAGTATAGCTCCCGCAGAGACGTTATGGATTGGTTCCCACAAAATCAATTGGAGTCCTCTTCCACTCTTGCTAAAATTCACCAACCCGAATTTGTACCAGCAGCAGCAACAACAACGGAATTCTCAAGAACAACCTCAAGCTCAGGCTAGGAAGTACGAGCCATTCAGTCCGACCAAGGAGCCCTACCAGTTTCAGAAACCGACACCTATCTACAGTCAACCACAAGCACCTCAAAGCTTTTCGAATAAGTTTACGTTTCCCAGCTTCACCAACCTTTTCGCCCAGAGACCACAACCTCCAAGACCACCGCAGCCTCAACTTTATCAGTTTCACCCGCACCCACAGCAACCACAACCGAAGATTGAGTCAAGGATCTCCAACCAACCTGGAGTGGGTTACGTTGCTCCCATAATTACTTCCAGAATAGATACATCCACACCCACCCCAATCTTCGTGTCAACATCTGCTTCTATTATGGTCAGTCCTCCAGGAACAATGAGGGCAATATCAAGTACGGGGCCCAGTTCAAGTAGCATCAGTCCGATCGTGGATCGCCTCAAGAAAATGACTCAATGGTCCCAGAAGAAGCAAAGAAAGCTGTCAAAAAAGGAAGGAAAAGCTTCTTCTTATGGCAGTCCCAATTCGGATGTTTCACCAGTGGAAAAGAAACTCCGCTATAAGAAGCGTGGAAAAGTCGCTGCAAAGGCACACAAGCATAACATCGAGGCCATTATCCTTGCCAATGACAATGAAGAGGGAAATTTCGACTCAACTTCCAACGAGCAAAAACTCGTTGTCAAGCAAAAGCGAAGCAGAGTGCGAACTGGGAAGACTAGCATGAGTGTCGAAAGTTTCGAGGACCGTGGGTTCCCCTCCAACAGTAATCTTGTCATAATCCACCCAACAAACGCTGCTTATATCGAGGAGCCTCTTGTACAGCCATCCACCCCAACAAAGTATGAAACAAAGTATGAACTGAAGAGGAAAGACAAGAAGATGGCCCTGTTTAAAAACCAGGATTCTTTCAAGCGACCTGCGCCAGTTAGCTTCAGGTTTGGACCCGAGGATGCCAGACCATCGCCCTATTCTTAAATCACATTGAACTAGCACAACATTATTACCTCGAGACGTGCGACGCAATCATCCATAACGATTTTTAAAGCCATTTCTTGTTACACACTTTTCGTTTTCCACTCTCGTTTTCTTTCCTATCTAATTGCAAGTGTAAATCGTTGAGCAGACAAAAGTAACTACTAGATAATAGTTTCAGGGGCATCATCATCATCAATGGATCTTTCATGTTTGATAATCCGAAGCTAAAGTGTACATAATCTAGGCAAAAAGCTTTTTACTTCAAGTTTCCGCATTCAAGTTCACTGACTGTAGCAAAAAAATCTAATACCAAATGCTTATGGAAAAGCGAGAAAGATGTAGGATTTCACAAAAAAAAGTTTTTTTTGAAGATTCACTCGAGGTTTCTTTCAAAATTAACAGATCGTGAGACTGCTAGAAAAGATAGATCCATGCTCTTTTCTCTGCAGAAAAATACGAGGTGTTAATAACTACTTTTATTGCACTCGAATCTAGCGATCGGTACTATTTACGTGCAGCAAAAATATCAAGTTGAATGCAGTTTCCGACAGAATGAGCATCAATGCTAGTGGGTAAGAAAAGAATGAGAAATCGAAGAAAAGTAACAATGAAACGAAACACTCTTATCATCTTTGCAATTTAGCTTTGGTAGCCTTGAACAATGATGATAAAAAAATTGGGAGAGGCTGCTGCCGATAGTATAAACACTTCTGCCGATTAAATACCGGTATCACCACACACAACTTCTAAATACAATCTCGACTTTGCTTACTAGTACAATATGTTGTGTTAATTACTGTTATTACTATCAGTCAGTAGTACCAATGAAAAATTATGATAAGCCTTACTGTAGTGCTCCTGCATAGTAGATAGAGCTACGTTCAAGAGCATGCGAATAGGTGCTGACGTTGAATGTTATTATTGTATTCTACTGAGGAAAAAAATATTTTGTTTTCTATAATTTTGTTTTTATCAATATCAAGATAAAAGTTACCGTGCGTAGGCTATTAGGTATTGGTGTAACATGTACCCATAATCATCCTACTAGACTGACTTTTTTTCAGCTTCTCCTACTTTTAAATTGAATTCAAGGAGGTTTACTGTCGAAATCTTCAGAAATCTATTATTTTTTTCCTGCGGTTTTATTCGCTGAGAGAGTGAAACTTATTTAAGCATTAAATAATTTTTAAGAAAGGGGTTGTAAAAAGGGAAAAGCATGGTTCAATTACTAATAATAGCAGCGGCGGATTTTTTTAAAAGCCTGACTTTATGATAATAGGAATGCTTTGACAAAAATATAACTCTATATATGCTATAGTAAATGTTATTTATTATTGTGATACCTAATAATAATACTAACTTGTTTGAGGACATGTTTATTATTTTAGTACATATCTACTTTGACGGAAGGTTGGTTAACAAAAGTTGGTCAATAAAAATGAAATTAAATGCCAATGAATTTGAAACTCAAACGCACACGGTGTGACTCAACTGACGCATAAAAAAATAGTTTAAAAAAATATGCGTGTGCCATGCGGGCGAAAGAGTTCCTCTTCCTGAGACCCAGATCATCCAAGAACACGACTATACTTGAGTTAGAATACATGTGTTCTTTAACTTGTTTCGTTGTTTTAATTTAAGTAGTTCCCGATGTTTGGAACGTTACGAAATCAAAGTCTCGACATGACATCAATTTATCATAAAACGAATCGCGTTTGAGAGAAGACCTGAGCTCTGAACATGATGCTTCTCGCCCCTGGGCGTTAAAATGGTTGTACTCGTGATAGACACGCTCGGCAAATCAGATTTAGTATGCATTATCTTTCAATTGTTGTTACTCATAAACGTATTTGACTTATTTGGCTGACACTCTGTATCATTCGAAATGATTACGTTTCAAATTCCCACTACCTAATTATCCAATTTTTCCCCTGAAAAATTGAGCAAACCTTTATTAATCATATTGCTCGCTTACGTGCTTCCTGGTAATTGGCAAAAATCCTGATTTTTTTTACCATCACACTTAATTCCTTTTTAAATGGGCTTGGTTTGGTGACTCCGTTTAATCCATTCTCATGACTTGACTTGGTTCATGGCGTGGCTTACTTAAAGTTAGTTTTAATGTCTTCCTTGTGAAGTCGCACTTTTTACTGGTTTTTAAGGGCTGCTGTCTGAAACAAGAGTACTGTGTCATGTCAAACGCACTCACTCCCTCACTCAATTTAGCAGCATTAATTACACGCTTGCTTCAAAAGCAGTCACAACCAACAGCCCTTTAAGTGGAAACTACCTGCTGAAGTCATAGTAATTCTGCAATGACACCTCAAATCTTTAAGTCATACTCAACGATAGTACATTCGAACGATTATTATTTTTAGACGGATCTAGAAAAGGTTTGCAATGTAAGACCGAGATTTATTTATTTTATCACTCTTGTACCCGATTAAAATACATCTCTTCACCTTTTCAATACGCAATCAATCAAAGTCAATCCACCACTACGACAAATATTCTAAGACATTTATGAGCTACCTCGTTTAACAGGCATGTGGTTTTAATTGCAGTCTAGACGTTGCAAAATCATACTATTGATGGACTTAGGTCAGTATTCTTATGTCACGATGGGGAGTCTCAGCTCCTCACTCATCCACGCAATAATCCCAATTAAAGGAAATAAGCATATCGCTAAATTGACATTACATAACGTTGCTCGCATCATTTGCAGCGCATGGAAGCTCTAGATTATGAAGCAAATATGAGCAGACGAGCAAAGTGAAAATGAGAACTTCTACTCCTAGAAGCTGCACGACTATGAAAATTATGAAAGGACGTATATTAACTTCATACCTTACAAATCATGCCTTAGCTGAGGCCTGGGAATTTGTTTCGATTCATACGCATGCATTGCGGTGTACTACAATCGTGAAACGGTGACATCCTTCATTCATCATCTATTGACTGACTGACTGAGTTCTAATGACAGGCTATGCATATTCCCAATGATGTGTGGATATACGCGAGCGAGTGCATTCGATAAGTATTGCGATATCGCGCAACAACTTCCTTTCAGTTAACTCGAAACCACCAATAAACTCCCTATTAGGTAAGTGTATTAGCATAGCATGATTTAATCATAATAATGCTTCAAAAAAATTAGACCTGCGAAGAGGAAGTATGTCTCATTTCATTTTTTCTCTTTTCATCGGTTACAAATTCCCCTTCTTCGAATTCACTTTTCATTTTCAACTACATCGTGGCCCAAGCTAAGGGATGATGCGTCGTGTCGCGTGCTTCCCATTTCTTTTTCTCTCGTGCAAATTTAATTCTACTTGTTGAACATGAAACGTCGACATTTTTGTGAAATTGGGCGAACGAAAAAAAATCATACTCCGAGTTCCTGTGTTCCACACGAGATCCGAGATTTTGAAGCAGTGCATATATAAAGTGTAAATGATCTGACGCGGGGTTTGCCATTTGACAAGTCGATTTATTTGCATTAACATGTCATCCGATACAGGTGGAGTGATTCTAAGGAACGGGTTGAAAAGCAAGCAGCAAATCATCTGCATTGTGATTCCAATTATACTCCTTGTTATCTTATCCAATGTTCCTGGAGCATACTCAGAGGAGGATACTAAGGAGAAAGACACGAGTGAAGATGAGTCTGAAGTGTTTTCTCAAAGTCCCACCAATCACGTAAGAAAATTATAGAGAACATTTTATTTTTGGAAAATGTAGAAAATTCAGAATTTACTTTGGTGTTTCTTCTTCGAAGGAGAAGGTTCTTTCAAAAAAGAAGCAGACGCTCGTGATAACTGAAGAGAACAGAGGGGATGAAGACTACTGGATAGGATCTCACAAGCTAGAATTCAAACCACACCCTCTTCTGATGCCTTCCACGCAATCCCCGAAAACTCAAATACCGATCCCGCTGATAGAAATGGGTGTTCCACCAACCACTCCCGTTCCGCCGAACAACAATGACGCTGATAATGCGAGTGCTGCGTCATCATCATCGAGCGACGAGCAGAAGCCGAAAGTGAAGCAGAGAAAGAGCCGGGATCGCCGAAAAAAGAGCAGAGGCCAAAGACTCCTAGCGCACAGAACATTGTGGGCTAACGCGTCGGCGGCGAACGCGTACTTAAGGGCCATTCATAAACATCCACAGCTGTTACAAAATCATCCGTATTATCTCCAACAGCAACAGCCAGTTATCATCACTGCGTCGGGGATCACTCCAGTGTCAAATTCGTTGTATTTACAGCCGCAACCAACGCGAACGAATAGTGGCACTTTCCAGGGTACAGCCACAACATGGAGTATCAATCATCCTGGGAACAATTTGCAGAGTTATACTAGTGGAACGATTAACAGTCAAGAGAATTCAGTGAATGTACAAAGCTTCCCAACCTCGCCAATCCAACAACGCCTTCCGTATGGGTTCACGCAGTTTCCACAACCGTTCATTCCTCAGTTCGCGTCCCAGCAAATGCAAGCTTCGTCAGCCAATCAGCCATTACCGATTTCGCCTTCAGCACCAGACACGTTTGCTGACAATATTTTTATGAACTCCCATCAAATTCCTCATCACTATATTCCACAGCAATCTCCTTCCGGACCTGGGAATAGTGGTGGGAGTGGACCTGTCGTTGTTTATGTACCAACTGCGGGCATGGCTCAACCGTCGGTAATTTTTAAGATAATTATTTAGATTTTGAGCACCTTTTTAAAATCCAGTAAAGAGTTTACCTTTACTTTCGTAATTGTTTTCCACAGGCACCTGGATCACTGGCGACCTTGAATCACTTCAGTACTAACGACATCCCCATGGATTTCCCTCAAAAACAGCCATATCCTGCTTCAGGTCCAGCTTCGGCAGCGTCTAGCAGTCATACCAGCGGCAAAGCTACAGCTAATCCGCAATATTTTAGAAATAATTTCATTCGTATGTTCATGGATAAACTTGCCAATGTTGGGAAGGTGCTTCCTATCCCATTTGTCACGAAGTATACATCTTCGTCATCACATAATCAACCTCCAGGTTTCAACGGTCATGGTCATTTTCATCGCCGAATGTGATCCTTCGCAAAAAACTCATTTAATGTATATTTCTTCATTTTCTTGTAATTTAATACTATGTAATTGTAATTCTGTAAATACATACAATTTTCCTGGAATTGTCCTATCAAGTGAGGACGATGCGATCATTGATAGACAGGTCATGGTAGGCTGGGGCTTGGGATGATTGAGCTTACACACGGGTTGACATTTACTTTTATAATGGTATTATTACTGTGAATAATAAAACCGTGGAAAGTTTTAATAACTGTCGCCATTTTGAATATGAATACCAATAATATATAGTAATTTGTTCATCCGTTTCACCTTTTTTGGGTCAACGAAAACGAAGTGCCTGCAATAGTTAATTGAGCAAGGACGGTCACAAACTTTACTGGAATTAGTCAAGCTGAATGCATAATCATCATCCCATTTAGTACATGCAACTAATTTCAAACAATCTCTTCAGAGTGTTTGAGTTACATGAATATGAATTGTTGCTCTCGTAGAAATTGATGACATGGTCTGTTGTAATGTAATGTAATTACAGGGAGTGGCATTAGGGAGGGATTACAGGGATCCGTAGGAACACTTCAATTTTCTTCATGGAGAGTTAATCAAGTCTAATTTTTCGACTCTATTAAAGTAATCATGAACAAAACCACTTAAAATAAGTTCGAAATACAAAAGGCCATTTTAATGCATCATATATCATTATGTTATATTGCAGCATTGTTGATTGAGTTGAACCCAACAGCATTTCCGATTATCGCATATTATCGATTTATTGCATAGAATTTAGCAATAACTGAAACACGCTAGGTGTAACTTACTATAATTCTGTAAAATTACATGCCTACAAATTATCGAGTTGTAATTTAAATTATTTCCATAGCGTTCATTTGCAGCATTGTAAGTAACTAATTGTAAATGCATAATGATGTTAAAAATTCGGAAGACTTCAAAAGTAAATATTACAACTAAAAAAATACAATAGAACACAACCCCAAAACTTAACCGTACAATTGTTTGTCAATAAATATTGTGGTTTAATATTTTTTACCGTGTCATTATGATCACCCACGTCATCATCCTGTGAATCATCAAGATAGTTTGGTTCAATAACCCAAACCCAGAGGATTATTCACGTATTGGATAACCACTAAAAGATCCTGCCATTAGAATTGTTTCTGGATTTTGTTCGTCTTTGACTTTCCCCCAAATATTTAAACTCACGTCAGATCATGATGGGTGTCCTTTGCCTGTTACCGTTATTTATCCGCGCAGTTTTTGCGGAAGACATTGTTTCTGACCTCACCGTACAAATCATTTGGTCAAGAAACCAAATCAGTATTAATAGCGATTTAGTTTACGAAAGTTTAGAGTTCAACCAGTCGTTGACTTTCCCAGTTCTGCTTACAAAGCACAGCGAAACTGAAGAGCCAAATGAGGTCCTAGCTCGATTTCTCCGGTCACAGAGAGCAGTGGCAGGCTACAGATTCGCCTTCCAGTCTTTA
>JAHZNH010001752.1:0-11794 GCA_027744355.1 Tyrannoseira gladiata | reverse complement strand
AGCACCTGAGGGCAGCCCAGAAAGGGAATACTGAAGCCGAAGCCATTCTTTGTCTTCTCGTCCAAGAGCTGAAAGGATAGGATGCACAATAGCACAATAGGATGCATTCATAATTCATGAGTGATAATGATCATTGTCTACCTTTCATTCAGTGCGTACGAGTTGCATTCCCATTTGGGTTTCACCTCACGGGAAAATGTTTTTGTCATGCTACTAAATACTTATTGTTGTCCCATGATTCTGATGGAAATACTAACTAACTAGATAACTCTTGCATTATGGAAACTGGATGGAAAACAAGGTCAAACTCGAGATCGTGCTGGGAGAGAGTAGATAATGCTGTAGCATCCATTCCATTCCGATCCTAACGGGAACACCCTTGCATCTCTGCCGCATGCACTCATTAAATTTTCAGGAGGAACTGGACGCTTTTGTGTGATACGCGTGCCAGTGCCAGAGAGAGTCCCACTGACTAGGAATCCCTAATACAGACATCATAATTAACTTTCTTCTTTTTACTCGATGGCTCAATGAGAGTGCGTACCTACAAATATCTGACACTGAACTAATGATCCAAATCTCTAATGGAATTATAATGAGGGAGAGTACCTAGCACGTGCCCTCGTTTTATGCGATGGGAGCTGAGTACCAGCTCTGAGTTCTCATTCACTTCAGCAAAGGCTCCAGATCAGGAGTTTTGAAGGAAATAATACTAAAATAGTGAGTAGTAATGCTCTATGATGAACGCTAATTGAAGGATGAGTTCCTACATGTCATTGAATTGAGATTGTGGGACTCCATGGACAGAACGCTGCTGTGACAAGTGGCATTATTTAAGTCTGGTCCCGTCTAGAATGAAAAGCCGGTCTCAAGTAAAATGCAGACGTGGAGACTGGCAATGTCAGTGAACCCAAGTATCATTTTGATGCAGGATGCCGGAAAACAAATGATTAATTGATAGGGTTTCATTCAGACTTTAAATGGGAGCATCCGTTGCCAATTCATGATGCCCATGCATCGAATCCTGTCTCCAGCTTGAATGTACGAAATACTGTGGCATCATGCCGTAATAATGTTTGCTAACCAACTCTTGCCGGTCCTGTTTAAATATTTCATAAGTCTGCAGGCATTCGCATTCGACTGAATTTTTCCCGAAAAAGGGAATTCAGAACGGAAGAATTCGACTGAAGTCCTTGTAATACTTACTTCCTTGCTTCAAAATACAGGGGAACAATGGAAATTCTAATCGGTTAGCAATCTTCTTATGTAAACTTTAATTGGTGGTGGGGAGAAAAAAATGGGTCTCTGAAAAAACCTTTGGCATTTTCAGCAAAAAGTACTATTGCATGTCCCCAGGTAATGCATCACACTCTTTAATTTTCCAGAAAAGATAGAACAAGTGCATATTATGTCTGAATTATAAATTGAACCAGGGTAGTCCATTTTACTAAACTTATAGCACCCCTTCTTTATTTCGCATGCTCGAATCCGAATGGCAATTATTTAGAGGCATTATACTCGACCCATAAAGTTTTGAAAGGCTAAAATATGCATTTCAATTCTCAGTCAGTCAGTCCTTGTTTCCCCTCCCACAAACCATTTAAACTTCATTCCAGCGCCCCTCGCCTTTTCATTCTGGTGGTGTGGTGTGTGTCCAGTTCTCAAAATGGCCTGGCCCATACTTTTTTCAGTATGTACCTAAAAATTGCCATAAAACATAATGATGGTTCCCCTTCCATCTTTGATGTCGCACCCTTCCCTCCATTCCCACAAAACACGCAAACATTTTGTAGTAGTAGAAATATAAAAACTCTTGCAGGGTAATATTGTCCAGTTCAAGTCTTCCACAATACTACTTCCAAACGTCCTCCACACCACAAGTCGACAGTGTCCAAACACTGTAATCAACATCGGGAAGTAAGCCAATTGAAATGAATCAAAAGCTTTTTTTTCTAGTGGTGGTGCTACTCTCCAGCTCCAGCTCTCCCCTGAAAAAAGTTTCACCACAATTTACAATATCACATAAGGCATTACGATCGGAGCTCCAGTGGATAGCTTGGAGGAAGTATATTTTGTTATTATTCCAGAATATTACAATGAGAGGAGAAAAAAAATGAACACCAAAAAGTTCCATGTCCTCAGGAAACTTGAGTCGAGACTGGAGTCCACTAAATTAGGCACACGCAGAACGTTCCCCTCTTGTAAATGAAAGCGAAGTATGTCCGCTCGTCATCCAACACCACCATCACCACCGTCGCTGCTTAAGGTTGCATGGGAATTTTTTTTATGGAATGTCAGTTAGAAGCTCCCGTTCCATCCAGACTCTAGAAGAGAAAAAACATATATAGAACCCTGGACTGGACAATGACCACTCTCTGGGAGAATTTCATCGACATCAACATCAACTTTGTTCAGCGGGCGTGCAATATCGGTTTGGTGTTGGCATTCAGTATTCAGTAGGTATTCCAGCTTACATTCTAACGTTCCCTCATTCCGTTGAGTCCACATATTGAGATTGTGGGCATTCCATCCGTTTCCTTTACATCCAGACATTCCTCCAGCGAGTAATAACAACAAGATTGACACACAAAAAAGTCGAATGCACCAGCCCGTTTCGATTGTTGTGTCCACCACCACCACTCCTGGAAAAAAAAGATAAACACACGTACATTCAATCATCTGCACTATTTCCCACTCATTCATTCCCACACCGATTTCCTCCCATGGGTGTGAACGGGTCTCGCTGGAAAAACAAATACACTGGACGATGGAGAACCACGGAATAAATAGGAATGGGGAAAATCGATTTAATCTTCCGCTCAACTTACGTCAATAAATGTCTTTCCGCAGTTAGTGGTGTCTTCTCGAGCTGCGATTCCTCCGCTTCGGAACGGAAAGTGAAGAAGGTGAAGGAACCTCCGTATGCAAAATTAATTAACGATATAAATACGCAAAAAGAAAATTATTTACTTCCGCTTCGGAACGGAAAGTGAAAAAGGGTGAAGGAACCTCCGTATGCAAAATTAATTAACGATATAAATACGCAAAAAGAAAATTATTTACGCAACAGCAGCAACAACAGCAACACTGACGGAAAACGTTGAACCGCGATCGCGACTTCTGGAAATGAGGCTAGCACTAGCCCTAGCCCTGCTGACGCGATCAGTTTTCCTTGACTCCGTCAACATTTTTTGAACTGAAAACAGATTTTCCGCCAACATACACTCGACACGTTCCGCATGCGCAGTCGACGCGTTTTTTTGTTTTGCTTTCTCTGGTGAACAAAAAAACTTCGAGTTGGCTTGAGCAAGTTCCCGTTCAAAAAGTCAGCGGCAGAACGAGATTAATTTTACTCTTGGGAAGATTGGAACAATAATTATTCTCTGAAGTGAAGTGAGATGCGATTACCTGTGATTGATTGCATAAGAAGAACAGTGCGCAGTGAAACCTGGAGAATTCAACAGTGTTTTTGTGGAAAGTGAAAAAAAATTATAGAGCTAAATACAGTGTGAATGTGAATAGAAAAACTATTAGTGTTAGATTTATTTATTTTTAAATTGCGGGATGAGAAAAAATGAGTGGAGTATTTAACGGCACACGATCCGCGATGGAGATGGAGACGGTACTGACCAGGGCTGTGAAGAAGGTAAGAACAGAGTGGAATAATATCGAAGTTATTGGATTTTGTCCAAGATTTTGAGATATGATCTTATCATGATGTATATTATATTCCATTTATTTTTAGGCCTCTATAAAATGAAAGTGAAAGTAAGAGAGTGTAGTAATCTTTTTTAGTTTGTTTTTTTGTGTTCGTAGCTATTCAAATGGCAGCTATCGGGCCTAACGGGAACCCTGATAGTGGCTTCCATGCTGTGGCTCATTGTGTTTTTCCTGTTCTTCCTCATTCTCGTTTTCGTGATGTGTGTGGAGTACCACTACGAGAAACGTGAGGCGCAAGGTAATTGAACTTAAGAGGAAGGGAGTTAGAAGGACTCGACCAAAGTCCGGGGAAAATGTGCATTTCCTTGGGAGATTCGTGTGTTGTGTTGTTTTTTATGTGTTACGTGATATGATTGCGTGAAATTTTCATTAAGATATTTATTTGCGTGGGGAGTCGGTTGTACGAATAATGAATAATAATGTTGAATGTGTTTTTGGTGCAGATGCTGAAATGGCGCTTCCGAAAGACAATACCATGTGGGCGGAGAAGAGACCTGAGAGTGGGGGGAGTAGGGAAAATAGTGGTGGCTCCATAAAAAAGGTGGCTCCAATCCCGATGCCAGCGCTTCCGGTTGCCAATGAAGAGCCGAAGGTTTTGCTCGTATCTGAGAACGAGATGGAGGAACCGGAGCCGGAGCCAGAAACGAGGGAGGTGTCGCCAGTTAGTCCTGAGGCAGATGAACCCACTGCCCCTGAGGTGGAAGAGGAGCCAACTGCTGTTGAAGCAGAAGAGCCTGCTGCTGAGGAGGATGCTCCTGAAGATGGCAATAATGAAGAACCTGCTCCGGAAGAGGGTGAAAATGAGAATCCCGAGACGGAAGAAAATACTCAAGATGATAATGTAGAGCCGCCGGAACCTGAAAATGAACCTGAGCAGGAGGAGGAAGAGCCTACAGCAGAACCTGAGCCAGAACCGGAAGCAGAGCCTGAAGCGACGGAGGATGCCCCCGAAGAAAGTAATGATAACACCGAGCCCGATACTTCCGCTGCCAAAGAAGAAGGTGGTAACTCAGTCGATACCTGAAGACGCTGGAGAGGGAGAGAATGAAGCTGAATCAAATGATGTGGCAGAAGAAAACCAGGAAACAGAGTTGATACCTGAGGATCGAATAGGATCGCCTGGTAAAACAAGTAATAAAGGGGAAGACTGATTAGCTTAAAATTGCGGTAGAACTAAAATAATTTAATAGAATATGAACCCGGTTATCTTTCCATCAATTTTTTTTATTTTAAAGTTTGTAAGTATACGAATTTTTTTAGGTGACCAAATAATATTTAGATAAGACAGACGTTTTAGTTATATATACGTATTCGTTAATTACAAAAAGTTATAATAGGTGAATATCAGAATATGTAATTAGTTCGGGTTTTCAAATTAATTAGGTTTGATTGGTGTTGTAAATGTACCTTTTCCAAATTTAGGTATTATCGCATAATGCATGTATTATTTGCTTCTCTGGTTAAGTGAAATGGTAAAGTTAAATATTGTACGCTTCCAATTGTGTATGAATTTGGACGTACCGTAGAAGATTTCATATATTTTCCCTTTTCGAACTCAGAATAATATTTAGTCGGACTCGAAGATTATTTTTATGTCATAAGTAAATACAATAGTGTTGAGAATGTGATAGAGTAACCAACAATAAGGTGCAACAAGCTAAGTATGTTTTCAAGAATCAGTTTTAGAAAGAAATTACTTAAAATAACACGGTACATAGTTTTTATTGCAATAATTCATGTTATCAATGAGTTTTTCAATGTATAATCATTCTAGTATATAAACCGCAAGTATTTAGATAGTAGGTTGCCTCAACTAAAAGGTTTGCTTCCATTGTATGTATTTCCATTTTTATTCGATTATCGGAATCTTATGCAGATGCAATTGTTGCATGTATATACAATGAGTATTTATAATAATTTCCGTTTTTACTTCGTTTGTATGTGTACATTGGTTTGTGCAAAATTCAGTCTTTTAAATATAAACGAACACGTGAATGTATTATAACGAAACAATATAATCTACAATGAATGCAATCCGACATTACTTAATTAATTAGGATAGGATTAGGATTAATTAGGTTTTGCTAACATATTTTGCTCAGCTTATGTTAAGTTACCTGCTTGTCTCTTTCCTCTAATTAGGTTAGGTTAGGTTAGGTTACATGCTTCGCTCTTTGCTCCGCTCAGGTTGGGTTAGGTTAGGTTAGGTTACATGCTTCGCTCTTTGCTCCGCTCAGGTTGGGTTAGGTTACATGCTTCGCTCTTTGCTCCGCTCAGGTTGGGTTAGGTTACATGCTTCGCTCTTTGCTCCGATTAGGTTGGGTTAAGTTAAGCATGAGTAGGATAGGTTAGGTTACCTGCTTGGCTCTTTGCTTTGCTTAGGTTAGGTTATGTTTAAGCATGAGTAGGATAGGTTGGGTTACCTGCTTGGCTCTTTGCTTTGCTTAGGTTAGGTTATGTTTAAGCATGAGTAGGATAGGTTGGGTTACGCGCTTGGCTCTTTGGTCAGCTTACGTTAGGTTGCGTGCTTTGTATTTTTACATGTGGCTTAACATGGGCTTTATCATGAGCTAATATTTTACATAAGATTTCCAGGTAGCAGAGGCGAACATGTTTGACCACATTTATATTCGTGTTTAACATTACCGATCGAAACAAAATATAGATTACGCAGTTTTTATTAAGCTTAATGCTGACTGTTAGTGGAGCAAGTACAAAAATAATTCATCATTGATGTCTCGCAACATTGAAAGCTTCCTTGAATATTCCAAGTTCTACTATCTCTATCTCCCTTCCTAAAAGGTATGTTCGTACTTTGTCATAAAAATTCATTGTGTTCCCCATAAAAAAATAAGTCTCTGCCTCGCTTGTTCACTTAAGCATTACGTAACGCTTTCTCGTCATATTCTACAGATAAGCATGCATTCTCGCAAAAGCCACCAGCGTCAGTCTTACATCGCTCCGCTCATCTTAACGGGGCCGTGAATTTTAATGGCGGAATATTTTCATTAATCAACATTACTTTTTCCACTTGGGTAGGAGCACCCAGTACATAAATTGATTTTTTATTGGTTCCATGAGGAGCCACAACCACCATGCATGTCCTCATGTCCACATGAAAAATATGCGCAAAAGAAGTTGCAAATCAATAAACCGGGGATTTACGCCAGTGACCTTCGACATTTCCCTTGCATTTCTAACTGAACATGCACTCCCTAGTCAGCAACTCCCGTGAGCCAAGTTGAGGAGACCCCTCCGTATTGCTTTCTCCTTCCATTCCTTTCATTTCGTAAGGCGACAGTGCCAGTCCCCAACCTGTCTATTTTTTTCTAATTAAGACGCATACCTATTTACCTGGGGAGCGATCATGAAATCAATTGCCTAACCCAAGACCGATTGCCCAACCAAACCAAACCAACCCAATATCAAATTGTCTTTAGGTCCCAGTGATTGATTGCATTTTTACCGCCACGTAACGCTTCAGCTATTTTTTCCACTCAATTCATAGCTCTGTCAACAAGGCGGAGCGAGTTTCCATTTCCATTCCCACTCTCGTAAATATTTCAGCAATTACAACAAGCGACAGGCATCATCGGCATTATGCACCCAGTCGGGGTGGATGGATATGATATGATATGATGATAGGGAAACAGACACGCTTCCTCCGAAGAATTCCACCTTATTTTTTCCCTCCGCCACTAATTCTCTAATGAAGCGTCAAATTCCCAGCTGCAAGTCATAAACATGTCAGGGGATGATGAGGATGCGGTCATGAGGAAAAGAAAGAACGAGGAATTACGATTGAATCCACATGTTTGCAAAATATTTACGAGAGTGGGAATGGAAATGGAAACTCGCTCCGCCTTGTTGACAGAGCTATGAATTGAGTGGAAAAAATAGCTGAAGCGTTACGTGGCGGTAAAAATTTCCCAGCTGCAAGTCATAAACATGTCAGGGGATGATGAGGATGCGGTCATGAGGAAAAGAAAGAACGAGGAATTACGATTGAATCCACATGTTTGCAAAATATTTACCTATGACTCTTCGTCTTCTTGACATTCACTAAAGCTTCGGAAATGCTTAGCTATTATTTCGCTTGTTCACATTTCATTCGCTCGTTCTCTCGTTCGTGAGCTTTCATTCAAGTGAGTTCAAGGTTTCGTTTCGTTTCGGCATCATCCACCCGAAATAAAACCGAAGACTTTTATTTGTTCCGCCCATTTTCAGCATTCGGATCCATCCATCCGAGGGAAAAAACTTTTTTTTCGCTCATTGTCAGTCATTACACGACGATATGAGACGTTGATGATGATGACTTAACCTCTCGAGGAAAGAAGCAACCTTCAACGAGGATTGTATTACTTATTGCTATATGCTCCGTTCTTCAACTTCAAGCCAAAAGCCAAGTTCGCGAATTTTCCGTAAGCTCTCTATTCTTATCTAAACTTTTTTTTGCACAACTTTGTTGTCACTATAATCATGCAGTTTGTTTTTTACGACGGAGGAGTAACTCGATCCAAACTCCAGCATTTCCTTTCATTGATCGCATAAACCTTCTCTTGCTTGTTTACAGCCCTTCATTCATATCGTATCATCGCATTGCATACCGAATTGGGTTGGATCAAGCTACTGGAAAAAAATGCACGGTCCGCCAGGAAGGAAGGACATGATGGACTGGGCATTTGATGTGCGACATCCATAAAAAGATGCTTTACTGCCTCCGGAGTCTCACCCAAGGGAGGAGATAATACTTTCCCCCTGGAGAGCTCAGTCTTAAATAAACATGATGGAAAGTGATAAAAGTGACGCCGGAGACGAGGCGATGGACTTGACTAATCGCACAAAATACATTATGCAAAAGCACACGTCAGGTTCCTACCTAGGGGGAAATAAAAAAAAGTGTCAAATCACTTCCATGCTTTTCTTCTTTGCACAGAAGTCTGCTTCCAGTCAGACTTGGGGCTGGATCAATTAATGGGAAAATTCCCGTCACTTTAAGCCTTATCCCTTATAGTTTATCCAGCATTGGGATTGGATCTCGTTGGGCCTACATTTTTTATGGGCGAGGAAATCAGCAGGATGCAGTGAACAAGGAGGCGGAAAAATAAAGTCGCCACATGCGAACTCACTCACTCACTCATAACCATAACTAATACAACTACTTAGTAGTACATACTTCTCCAGAGGGTAATTTCTCCAGAGTATTCCAATGTTTGCTCACTCACTCCCTCGGGTTGACAGTTTTAGTAAGCGTGCCTGAACATGAAAATTGCATCGCATGTCGGAGGGAATATCATTGTATCAAAAAATATATAAACGTTTTTCTCCTTTTTATTCGCCATTTTGTATTCTATTAAATGTGGGCCCGGCTTGACTCCACAAACAAAGGCATTCGATCCTGCACACTCACTTAATCATACCCATGGCCCCATTACACACTTTTCCCTCCAAGCCAGAACCAAGCGCCATGCACCAACACCAGCCATCATACTTACTTAAGTCAGTATCGCATCGTTTTTTAGGAGGACAATAACTAATAGTACTGACATATTACTTTTGGGTAGTTGGGGGCATTTATATGCGCTGGTCACTCACTGGACTGCTGTTGGGCTATAGGTGGACTAGTACACGACACGAGTAAATATGTAAGCCAAATCGCAGTTTGAAGAGAGGAAAAAATCGAGTACGTTCCCTTTTTATTGCATTGTATCGCCAGTACTAAAAATCCTTGTGTTTTTTTTTCACAAATCCGTCAAAATGTCCTCCACCCCGCTGGTACCGCACTGCATAATATGGATTTTCCAGGTCTTGCACGCTAATAATAGTTTGGAAAAACAAAGTCGATAATTCGTTTACATTTTTGAGGTGGAAAGCGGAAATTTTCCAATGCCATCCTGAATCCTGAGCCATCAGGAGCGTTTTGGTTCAGGTCCTCATTTTATATTTATTTATGGTGGTGGTCGCATCGGCAGCTGGCTGGAAACTGCGTAGGCTCATGCATTATTGCTATCTCGAATGCATCCAAGAAATGCACGAAGGAATGAGGAATGCGGGGAAAACGTGGCTGATGAATTTTTATGACTTCCCTTCGTTGGAGTGACAGCACGGTAACGTCGCAGTAACTTAAATTGGACAAGCGGCCGTTGCAAATTGCAATTGCTGGAGTCTTTTTCTAATAAGAAAAACTCTTGTACTTCTAAAAGTGAGGTTATAAAGGAATCCATTCATTACGAAAATGAGGAATGGAGTTTTAATTTAGACGCTCACCTTGCCTTGCAACTTTTCAAGGGCCCAATCAAACTTGAATGGGAGCTGTAATAATCATAATTCTTTTATCTCATCCTTCCTGCAACTCATTTTCCAGCACGCCATCCAATACCAATACCAACCAATGTGTCCGTGACTGTCATCTATCTAATCACGTTCATGGTCATGTCATGTCATTTCGATACACCGAGCTTCCATTAGAGCCCCGTCTCACATTGACCCAACACATTTTTCCACTTTTCCTCTGTTTTCTTTGCCAAATCCTGCAGAGCTTACACGTGGATCGTGGATCCATTACACATCACATTATCTAACCGGAGTTTTTTCCAGTGAAGTAAGCTGTCAGGAACCTTAACTTTCCCTCTGGAAGTACGTGCAGTTTGCCACAGTGAAATGAGTCCTTTCAGTTTCAGCCGTTGGAGCTTTTCTCCAGACGCGGGTTCCAATATCAAAGGGAGCATTCAGTCAATATCCAGACTGGGTGACGGACTGACTACACATCATAATCAATCGTGGAAGAGTGACGCTCTAATCATAATCGTTCATTAAGTAATGTATTTACTTTTTTACGCGAAAAGTTGTTTTGTGTTCAAAGGAAGTCCGTTAAAAGTGACAAAAACTTTCTTGGCGGTTGTCCCTCAGACTCAGACCCAGAAATGACTTCAGTCGAGAGTGTTTATTCCTTAGATGAAAATGCATTTTTTGAATTCGAGGCACATATAAAGCATGTCATGTGTCATAATCTACATTCATTTTTGTCGTCGCCCGTCCGTCGTCCGTCAGACTTTTTATTTTGTTCCGCTGCAAAAGCGCTGATAAAAATCCCCAATGCAATGTGCAATGGAAAGTGCTCGGCTCATTCGATCCGACATGCGAGCGAGGGGCTGTCCATATCAAACGTCACGCAAAATTCGGGATTTTTCAGACCCCCATTCCCTTATACATTATAGGAAAGGGTATATGGAGCGTTAAGTGTCAGGCAAAGCTTTGACCCCCCACCTACCCTTTTTGCTCAACGTTTGATGTGGACATGCCCCGAGCAGCTAGCAAGCGAGCTGTTTTGAGGAGTGAGTGAAGTGAAAGGAGAAAAGAGCTTTTCATTCCATTCGTTCTCGGCTTTCCTTCATCTCCGCTCCGCTCAAAACACACTTCAATCCAAGCCACACTTCTTTCATTCCCGAAGCTTCATTTCTGGACTGGACTGATCGAGTTTGGATTTGGGATGGGTTTCGCTATTTATTACCCTACTTTCCTTCGTCCTCTTGACTCGCAAAATTGCTTTGATCCACCACCGTTGTTGTGAAGTACCAGTACGCACTGAAGTGCTTTGTTTTGGCTTGGAGTAGTTCGTGGAGGTGGCAAGATGAAATTCAGGAAGTTCTACTAGAGTACTTTGTTCGTGTTTGTGAAGTCGGAAGGTGAACGCCTAGTAGAACAAGTGGTTTTCGACTTTGTTGCCCAATTTTTGGAATGGAATGAGTGTGCTTGACTAGAGTTGAAAAAGAGGAGATAGAAAAAAAAGAAGTTTGAGTGCCAGGAAATTGCAGTTGTAGCTTTCCGGATATGATGTGATCTTATACTCACTCATTCACTGGTATATGGGATGATGGTGATGGTGATCATCATCTTCTTCGACCATGATCTCTGCAAGAGAATAATGAAATGAGTTGTGTGGATTAACCTTTCGCTGAGAGTAAACGAGCCACGAACTGACTGACTGACATTGTGAACAGAGTGGAGTGCTCTTCGTTCTTTATTATCCTCATCAGCATCAATCAGCCCAGCAGTTTGGCATTCCCCTTTTCCT
>JAHZNH010001751.1:0-10418 GCA_027744355.1 Tyrannoseira gladiata | reverse complement strand
AAGTTCTTTCGAAATCTCTTTGTGGGGAGCAGGACCAGTAACCAGATTCTTTAATCGAGTCTACCAGAAAAGTCATCAACCTTCCACCCCAACAGGAAAACAAAGTCCATTTAACTGGATGCGGATTCCCTTTATTCTCACAATGCCCCATAATTTCAAGACGAGTAGAGATTGATCGAGCTAATGAGCTAGGTTGATACTACTTGTTATAAACATGATGGGTTTCCGAAAATCTCAGTCAGAACGAGAGCGGCACAGAGACGAGTTGATCACGGTTACGATGAAGCTAAAAATACTTTTACTCATCCAACTCTTCTCTTCCCATTCAATTTTTAGTCAAAAATGTAATGCTTTACTCTCCTCACGTTACAGTTTTATTCTCCGATTCCTGGGAATTTATCACGACTTTACAGCACTTCTTGGAAACTCAACATCTCACAGTCGAAATATAATCCATACTTAAGTTGTTTTTATGGATTGGCCCACTTCCAAACAATTTTTTTCCTTCTTGGAGTCATCCTCATCGCTGCCCATAAAAAAATTGTAACAATCTTTGCTATTTTTACATCTCATTTTTATATCTTATCTTTTCCCTTCTCCCAACGATTTTTTTATTCCATTCCTTTCTTTTGTAATCCTTGCTTGCGGTCCAGATCCTACTCCATCCAGCCAAAGAAAGAGAAGAATTGAATGGGCCTTCTCCACTTCATGCTGTGGATTTTTGTTCACATTCTGGAGCTCTAGTTTGGCTTTCCGAGAAGATTGCTTTATCCCAGGAAATATGATCCGCTCGATTTGGATCTGACTCTAGATCGTTCCACTTTCCCGCCACGGCTCTAAGAAAAACGGCCACTATTTTTATGAGAAGCTATGCGAAACCTAAGCCATGTCATAAGTCATCATCATCATCATTATCAACATCAACAACAACAACTGAGCAACCACACCAATTGCGAAACGCCACTCTACACGGCTCAGCTCACTCGTTCTTGTGATGTTTTTCCCTGAATTCTGGAAGAGTCCTCCCGGTGTAGTCTTCCGCAGTTTTCTTCGTAAACATCAACTCGAATCCAACTACGCCATGGAGGAAAAAAACGTTGCTCAATTTTTTTTGTTTATTTGATATTCTTGACTTGACCGCATTCTCATGCGATTCACGGTTTTTTGGCTTGACCAAGCAGGAAAAGCAGACCAGAACTCGGCCCACGCGAGACAAGGAAAAGTTTTCACTTCAGTACCTGAATCCGATTTGAATTTTGTCCACGAACCAGAAAAACACATTCCATGTCTATTTGGACTTCGGATCGGAAAGAAATACCTAAATAGAACGTCCACCATCAAAGTGACCCAGCCGAGGTGATTGTTGGAGAAAAATGTTTGAAAATTCAATTTCGAGCTTTCAAGCTCAAACCTCTCTTGCTCAAGCCAAAATACAAGAGAATCCTCTTTGCTCAGCATTATACAATAATGCACTGCATATTTACTTTTCCTTGGAATTTCCCATTCGATTTCCAATTTCACCTTTGATTTCAGCCGGAGTGCTGAACTGTGAAAGGACCTCTAAAGAATTTGCATTTGAGCACCCATTTCTATTCATGGGTCATCAATAATAGATTCCTCCCATCGGAGTCGATCAAGTTGCAGTAAAAATCGATTCCAAAACTGATTTGGAATTTTAAATGTCAATTGTCAAGCGATTTTAGTTTCAGCAATATTTACCAAATGCCCTACTTCTTTGTAATCCTAAAAGTGCTCAGCCTCTCCTCTTCAAATCCAGAGACTGGCTCGTATCAGCTGATCAGCTTGTATTTCCCAACAACTTTCCCTTTCAATTCCCGACGCCCTCAAGTTTCAACATTATTGCGTTGCATCAACAAAACCTGATTGCAGCATCGCATCGCCTCACAGTTACGTCAACGGAAATGCAATCCTTCTTATCCAATTTTTTTGCTTATTTATTTACTCTGTGCCGGTTTGCCGGTCCGCTTCCATTTCTCCTTTCGCAAATATTCCGGAGGCGTCTCCTCCCCTTCCCTTTCACCACAAAGGGAGCCGACAGGGGCTTGCACAAGTAAGTAATTCATTTCTCCCCAGTTCTGACTTCTCCCCAACGCCTCAACTTAATTTGTCTTATTGACCTTGCCAACATTGAATTTAAGCACTGAGGCTCCAGTAAGTCTTTTATCGATCTCCTTCCCATGGCCAGATCCCTCTCCAGATACATTTTTTGCTACTTTTCGTCTAAAAATGAATTAAAAATTTTTTTATCGTCTTACCCGCAATACGCTGTTGGTGGGGAGGCAATGGATGAAGAGAGTGAGGAACCAGTGCATCGTGAATACATCCGTCAGGGGCGGGTTCTCATCCCCATTCTGGAGAATACTCAAGTGGTTGTGTAGTGTGGGCTTGCGAAGTCTTAGAATCTCTCGGAATACTGCCATGTCCACAGCCAGGCCCCTAAGTCCTTGGCTGAAGTAACCTGGGGAGGAAAAAAGACACATCACAATCACAATAATTAGATTTTTTTTATCCAGACTAAAAGCAATCTCCTCCTAGAGGCTTTCACTCCTTCAGGGTATTGTTTAAGTGTATTGCATTTTGCATTGTGGGGGAAATTGCATCAAGTAATTCCCATCAGAGATGATGATGGTGACTCAGGCTGGGAGACACTGAATCCGGGGAAAGGAAGGCGGAACTAAGATGGTTTCTATCTCCAGCTCTATTCTTTCCAAAATATACATGTACTCTATATCTCCCATTAGTACAGCAATTACAAAAAAACGCCTTAATTTTTCCCTCCATTCAATTTTCTTATTCCCTGAAAGGAAATCTCAAGAGCGGAACTAGCAAGCGAGTGAGCCAAGTCTATATGGATGGCCTATCTGAATTCGTGGAATCCATTCCCACTCTCTATTGGATTTTGGCTGGCTGGAGTGAGTGGAGCACTAGAGCGAATTAGTTATGCACGATAATGGCACCATTACAAAACTGCACCGACTGAGGATGGGGACCTTGAATCTTGGAATTGTTCTCAATTTTAGTTTCACTCGAAGAGAAAATCCTCCTTTTCTCCAGCTTCAGCTTTGCGGCTGAAGCTGTCCCTTCCCTTGAAGCCCGTCCTTGTCTTGCCCTTCCCATTTGATGTATAGTGGTGTGGTGAGGCGCCACACTTCAGTGCGAGCAAATATGTAATCAGATTTTGTTTGCCGTTCCCCCAAAATCTGAAGTTCAGATCGAAATTGGACGGGGATGGAGATTCATGTGGACAAACAGGATCGCATTTATAATTCCGGGAAAGGACTTCAAAAGCTTCCATCTCTGAAATTCCACAAATTCCGTAAGGGTTCCTGGAGACTGTCTGAGGTGACCTCAGAATGACACCCATATACCACATTCCAAACCGCCGTGGCACCTTCCTTTTATTCTTTATCACCTCCATGTCTACCTTCCTCAGAATCTGAGGGTACTCGAACATGTACTTAATTGCCTTCTGCAAGATCTGATATGAACTGAACTGATACGTGGTTTCTCTTCCAGGAACCGAGTGGCATTGCCTTTGGAGCTGCTCGTAGACTTTGGCTTGTGGCTTTCGAAGTTCGGTTGTTGGATACCAAAGACTACAGAGGACGAGTGGCATTTTCAAGTTGTAGTTATGATTATGATTACCCTACGTGAGACCTCATCGACACGTACGTACGTACTCACAATCGAGTCGAGCAGGGACATTTTCAATCTTCCTCGTGGTAAGTATTAAAAATACATGGGTTCTTTCATGTCCGAAAACAATCTCACCTACCCAAACTAACCTACTTTCTGGAGCAATCTGTAACTTCCACTGGGGCATTACCTCCCTCTTCTCTTTAGTATGCAGGGTGAAGGGAACAAGATTGAAGTTGTGCAGCGTAACAATCTATTCAGAATTGAATAGACTCGCTGATACGGCTTTGGTGTGGTCAAAGGCTGAGGAGAAAACTCCATCTTGAAAAGTTTGAGATGAAGTCTTCGTGGAAACGTGGAAGGTACCAGTATCATGGTAGCTCATATTTACCCCATGCCCACGCTTTGCTTTCGCTTCTTTCCCCCAAATTGAGATCACGTAAAGAATGAGACAAGTGTAGGGATATTTTTTTGCAAGAAAATCACAAAAAAATGAGAAAGTCAGGCTCAGCTCAGCATCACTCATTGTTAGTGGGGGGCCTGGCGGGATTAAAGCCGTGCCCAGATGATGCTTGTCACATTCATTCCATTCCGATTCCACACCCACGCAAATAATATTTGTAATTTGACACGGGAGCGAGGGAAAGTGGGAAAATGAAGCGTTGCAAAACTTTTGTGGGGGAGGGGAGTAACTTCCTCTACTAACTATTACTTTTAGTTTGCAACATTCTTCTCTGGATTCGCGAATAAATAAGTGTGTGTGCATGAAAAAAAGAGTGGAATAAAATCGAAAGTGATTTTGGATGAAATGAAACTGATTCGAAAGAGCTGGACCAATGCAAAAGTTAGAGATTAGAGTCTTAGTCTTAGACTGAGGCAGTTACTATTAAACCCAGATTTAACTGATATCGCTCAGCTTAAATAGAACACCAGTTTTCTCCTTCAAGCCTGCTCACTTTTCCTCCTCTTTGAGAAGTTGGGGTAATGGAAGAAAAGTAATAACTAATCATTCATCAGTCGTACACTTGAAAGAAATGTCAACATATTATAGTACAAAATAAACGAAATGAAGCGCATTTCCATTTCCAGTCAAAATTCCCCTTTCCATTAAATTCTAGACACCTGATTGTTGTAAAACACTTCATAAGAAACATCTCAAGGTGACTGACTGAACACAAATAAATGCAAAGCAATAATTCTCCTAATCCATTATTGATCCTATTCGTGAACTTGTGATGTGATGTGAAGATGATGATGCGCCATTTTTTCAATGACATGACATTGACAGCCCATTTCGAATTTTCCCGAGGGATGCCCCCTCAGTTGTATTGACATTCATTCCTCGATTCCTCCATTTGGAAGATTACTCACTCACATTGTCTGTGAAGAGTTGGAAGTTTCCCAGGGAAAAGTTCAATCAGGTAGAAAGCATTCTTCGATCTCTTGCTCGTGTCACGCGAGACTGATCAACAAAAACTAAAAATGGGGCACACGTCAACAAGCCACCGGAGAAGAAACTGTAAGGAATCAACTATGCATTATGTATATGAGCCCTTCCTCCAGTGAGCAATTTCAATGGAGTCACATTTCAAAGTTTCATCATTTTTTTCATCTTCCGTTTTCATTACCACTCATCCGAAGAAGAATGGATGGATATCTGCACTGCAAGGTTGATGCTCCACTTAACCCAAATTACTGGAGCTCAGATCAGAGTCCCAATTCCTCCAAAAAAATCAAGGGATCAAAAGGATCTCTCTTTGGAGTAACGTGACTGCCACGGGAGTATTTAATTAAATCTTCAAAAGTAGGAGGGGACACTGACGGTCTACGGGCGATGACTTTGAGCTTCAAAAAATCCCGTGCTCCGGTTCACATTTCTTCGGAGGAAAATAATAATGCTTTTGGAGGATGTGATGTGGTGTGGTGTGGCGCGGTCGTGGACGCGGGTCTTACCTCAAGCATCAGCAAAGAAAAAAATGTTTTCTTGGAAGAAGACGAGAAAGGGGCTCAGGAGGAATTCTGGAAGCCTGTGGACTTTTAAGGGGCTACATGACAAAGTCTCACTCGGCAAAGTCACGTTTTCCGGGCACGCCACACTACACCAGAGCACTATCATCTTTGCCTGATGGAAAAGAATGGGGGCTCTCGGGAGAAAGTGAAAGTTGGAGGAAGTGGAGAGGGAAGTATTGTGGTTCATATTTCCAGATCGAATGATGGCACTGACTGGATGACTAAGATGTCTCCATTTTTTCACTAAGCTCCACTTCGACAACGAAAACGTCACGAGACCGTAAGTAAACATTTTATGGGTAGACTTGTACACTTGTCAAAGCCAGAGCTCGACAGTCGAGTCGGGAACGAGAGATCCTTGATCTGGCTTGGCATGGTTAAGTTTAGCAACTAGGGACATGCATTCCATTCTACTTAGGAGGACTTTGCCATAAACAATGGTGGAGGAATCTCGTATTTCTCTAGACTGTCAACGGAATCCTAAGTAATGAACTAAATACAACTTGTGCATAGTCGAGCTGAGTGAAGTGGACTGACTTTTAAGCGAGTCTCTGAGATTCATAAATGAATATGTCAAGTGCACGTGCTCACTCCGGATTTTTGGAGCTTTAAGTAGGTAGATCCCCGAGAGTGGAGGGGGGAAGAAGGAGAAGTGATGTGATGACATTGAGTATGATGCGACACAATTTCTCGAAAAATGAAATGAACTAGAATGTAGAATGGATACTTATTTAGGAGGAAGCATGGATGGAGGCATCAGCACGTGACTCTTCAAGAAGGAAGGAGAATGGAGTTTTTAGCTATTATTCTTCCTACTCACCTTGCCCCCTTCGAAGCCCGTGCACCCGGTGCGGTGAAGATCCTTGAAAGAAAAGGAAAACAAACATGGAGTCAGTAATTCAGAATTGATTCAAGAATAATAATAATAATTTATTTCTCAACTTTCCAAATCCACTTCAAACAATTAACTTGGAACCACAATCCACGTGCCCACTTTTCTATTTACTTATCCAGCTCAATAGCCTCCATGTAAGCGTGGGGCAATAAGTTCAGGTAGACCATAAATATATTACGGGTGATTTCATCAACCTTTCAAACCATCGAAAACAAGTAAACCGCAGATCAAAACCTTCACAAACTCCCCCAAATTCGTGTCATCACATCCCACCAAAGCCGGGCCAACGGCCCGGTGGATTTGATATTGGCCCACTAGTCATAAATACCAAATTATACCCATACCCAATCAAGTTGAAAGGGTTAGTCACCTCGGGAAGCCATTCGGCTTAAGCGTGTCATTTTCATGAGCATTTTTATGATCGCACACGATGATCAGCTTAGGAAGCTGTTTTTATGGCGCTTAGAGAGCGGAAACTCATGATGCCCCGACTTGACATGACATGCCGTCCCTGGGAGCTAATCCCATCCCAGAGATAACGCGCTCCCCTTAAAGCCATGTACCAACTTTACTTCCGCTAGTTTTACTCTAGTGGTGGTAGTGGTACGGGCATGTTAACATACTTAGAAGAAACTTTTAGTCTTCTTGTCACTAGGGCTCTCGCCTCCCGGAAGTAATCAAATCCTTCAAACATGTACCCATCAACTATGAGGATAATTATTATGATGGCAGGAGAACCACTACGCTGTTCCATGCAATTCACATTGTTTACAATGATTCCCTTCGAGGCAAAAGTAGAAAGATTGTCTTGTATTGTCCCTCGGTGAAAGGCCTAAACTTAAGTATGTACTTTGATGAGCACATGACATATGGTACGATGTAAAGTCAACATCCCCCAGCTATAAGTGGAGCCTGAAGAAGGAAAATTAGCCAAGTACTTATTTAGGCAGTGAAGTTTTTTGATTCTATAATCTCTCCAGAAATTGGGACAATGGAATGATGGAAATAGGCATTGAAGCCGAGTGGAAATTAGGGGATAGTGGTCAGGACGGATCTGGTTTAGGTTCGGAAGAAAATACGTGATTATCTTCATTTGCTAGTAGGTCCCGAGTCCACACGTGGACACAGGATTATTATGATGCAAGTCTTAATTAGGAAATTGCTGAAGGGAGCGGAGCTGAATGCCAAAGTCAATCAAGAGGAGGATATGAATCGAAGATGGGGCACGTGAATTCCTTCGTCCAGCGAGAGACTAGTCGGATTCTGGGAAGGGACATGTTCCAAAATCCCATGCATATTTCATATTTATTACCCTTGATGTTACCCGGAAGTGCATTTATGTATGTAGCTAGATCTTAAGTTGTATTAATGCAGAAGGAACATCAGTATAAAGCGATCAGCTTCATATTTTTAACTTCATTCGCTCTTTCGATTTTCAATTTCGGGCCGATTCAAATAAATACATGAGAGTACAAACCGCATAACCAAACTAATACTTTGCATATGGTTTCTTGTACAGCCCCAGCACGTATGTTGCTCCAGTTCAGCTTAGCATGCACTACCACATGAATCCCAATAAACGAAGCCGATCTATCAATACGTGAAAACCATCATTACTGATATGTTTTGTTTTGCAGCATTGAACTGCACAAATGAATACGTCCTGTGATATAACATGTAAATTCTGGATTATGCGTTACCATCCCTGGCTCAAATAAATTACACCTCATTCTTATTAACCTCCAGCCGAAGCTTCGCTTCCATTAGGAATTTGTCCAGTTACTTTATTCAATCCCGCCTGGTCCGGTCAAAAACATCTTCGGGCACAAAAACATTTCCCGGAACACCTCTAATTAAACTGAAGACTCTTCTCGAAGGCAAGAGATGAAAAGGAAAGTTCCGACGGGAAAGGAAGCACATTTTCTCTGAAAATCACGTTCCCTTCATGAATTCATGATGCTTCCTCCATTCCTTAATTCACTATCTTATCCGACAACTCGCAACTCTGTTTCCAGACTGGATTACTGGATAGGAGGTGGAGCAATTACTAAACATTGGCAATTTTGGGATTGTCGGCGGCTCCAACTGATGTCTAAATGGGAGGGAAGTTCCAATAAAATCCAGGACATTAGCTCACTTGCATTCTTTCCTTTTTTACTGAATTCCTCATTCCACCAAGGCAAAAGTGCAATGAACAATGAGTGGAATTGGAATGGGCTATACCGTTTGGGGTATTCGTTACAAGGTCACAGTCACGGCTGCAATTCTCCTGGTTTCAATCAAGCACGAAGTCACGATCACACCACGCCACCCCACCCCATCATCATCCACATAATCATTTTAAGTATTAAAGGGAAAGTCGCTCGATCCCAGAGCCCATCCCAGCACACCACCATCAACCACATAAAAGCAGGATTTTGGAGCGCTGTAAAAGCCGCAAAGCCTCTTAAAGTTGGGGAAATGGGAATGGGAATACTTAACTCCTCCAAATTGTGAGCGATGGCTTTTCCCCACCAAAGCCCTTGTGAATCGCTGTGGTGGTGGTGGTGTGGTGGGGTGATGACGTACGTGGGCTTCCACCAAGGAAAGAAAACTTATGCTCATTCAAATGCATCTCTTGAGCGCCCAGTAAATAGAAAAAATACATAATGGATGATGCGATGGGCATTTCAATAAAGATTTTTTAATGGGGATTTTTCTCTAGAACGAAGAGAAAATGCAGAAAGTGGAACTCGCAATTTTAACCGCAGGTAAGAAATTGGAACCAGCACAGCGGCTTCCTCAAGGCTGATCGAGTCAGTGGATTGGATGAAGTATTTACGCAAGTCAATAAAAATAGAGGAGTAGAGGTCTAGCCTGACTCTGGAAAACAAAGGCGAATTAGTGGAAAATTTTCCAGGATTGGGATTCCACGACCATTTTTTAACGCTTGAGGACGTCATTTAGGCATACTCCCAAGATGAACGAATCCATCGTCATCCCATAATAAATTCTCCCTTGCCTTGCTTTGCCATTCCATTCCTCACCGCAATTCTGGGCGGAGTGGGGAAATCAGTTTAAGTAGTTTTCCTCGCGCCATTAGTAACCTCAACAAGTTTCCTCCTCTGATGGTTCTTATTGATTAGAACGAGGAAGAGAAAAAAATGGATTTACTCGTTAGGAGGACTTAACAGAGGGAACCCTACAATTTAAAGGGATTTATTTAGGCCTTTCAGGATGAGTCGCTCTCCCCACAAATCCGGGTTTCTTCCTCTTGTCCCCCCAGGAAAAAATGGGTTCGTTTCACTAGATCGTGGCTCAAGGGCTGCGGAAAATCGGGATAAAAATCTCTTAAACTTCGAGATGTGTACTTGTGGAAGGATTTGGAGGAAAAGTTTACCCCCAAGTAAGTATTTAAGCATTTTGGGAGGGATGAAGAAACTTTCCAGACTTGGCGGAAATTCCTTTTCAATTTAAGGTCTGGTAAGCATTGATGGTTTTTTGTATTTCTGAATTTCACTTTAAGTACAATGATACTAACGCGTGGAATATTTTTTTTGCAAGACAGATTTTTTGTGATTTGAAGAATTGATTGAGTCAGAGTTGGACGCCCGTCCATCGAAAGAATATTTTTACCGGAATTACACTCACAGCAGATACTTCTTCCAATTAGAAATCATTTACACCATTTCCATTAGAGTTCATCAAGTCGATAGTGTCGAGACAATAACGTTCCTGATATTTAATACTAACGTACTACGTTAACATCTAAAGTATCAGAAGCACTTGTTCAAAGCGATAAAACTGAAGCATCCACAATTTCTTACCTTTTCGATCTGATCGGCAATCTCGACATCCCTGGAATTTGTGAGTCGGC
>JAHZNH010001750.1:0-10725 GCA_027744355.1 Tyrannoseira gladiata | reverse complement strand
ACTACTAGTAGTAGTCAACGGGTGAAACTTTAAGTTCTCTCGAGTAAGCCTCGTTCACGAACAGGAATAAAAGCGTGGGTACGAATAGAAGCTTTACCGCACATGCAAATAGTAGCAGACCAAAACTAAACCCAAACCAGCGAAGGAGGTTTGCTTGCTTGTATCAAAGTCTTGGTTGGTGTGTGGTGTTCGTTCGTTTGGTGTGGCATGTTCTCAGCATTATTGGAAGATGAGCGTTGAGCGTTGTAGTAGAAGGGAAGTGACCGAGCTCAGCTCGACATGAAACGAATGGGCAAAAAATAGCTATTTTTTTGGAAAAAAAGGAACCAGAACCAACATAAAAAATACATATCTTAAAAAAACCATCCTATGTACATAAGTATATAAAACATTGTTTCATAGAGGCAAGCCAGTCTCCAACGTATAAAATCCTTTTTTCGAATCCGGAGTATGCATGTATGTATGTATATATGTTTGTATGCATGGATGTATGGATTGGATGAAGTCTCAGAGAGAAAAACAGCTTTACTCACTCATTCGCTCGCTCGCTCGCTCCCTGCACCTTTATCCTAATGTTTGTTATTCGGTAGTAGATCCTTATGCAATTCTTAGTTTTCTTCTTGGGTATACTTATTCCTGAATGAAAAGAAAAGTGCTTGAAGACGAGTGAGAGGAGAGGGAGATGCATTTGGCGAAAAAAAGAAATTCCAAACCCTTGCTCAAGCCTCTCCTTCCCGTTTATCAGTGTTGCCGTTGCCATTGCCATTCTTTCGTGATTCTTGGGCTCGCTCACTCTCCGTCTCGCCTCTTGCCTCATGAAATGAAATGAAATGCCAGCCATGAGCTTATGCTGATGATGAGGAGGATGTGTGGGTAAATGTAAAACATTATTATCTGAAAGCGAGAGCAGAGAGACACCATGATAATTGAAGGCAACACAACACTTTTTTCTCTGGTTGCAAGTCAAATCATCCTGACTCCTCATCTCTGGGAAAAATTTAGTAATATGTAGTCGGTTTGAAAAAAACGCCCAGTTTGCCACTTCGAAGAGATGGAGAGAGAGTCAAGTTTCGTTATCAATAATATGGTGATTGTGATTGCTCTGTGCAGGAGCAGAAGCCTCGAATCCTGAAACAAAAATTAGAGTTTGGCAGGTATGGAATAGGAGAAATACTATGTATGTTTGTACATATTATCATGGATGCGTGAGGATGATTGGCTTGGTAAACACGTCAAAAATTATGAAGATGACGTTTTCCTAGCTAGAGCTCCTATCATAGGTTAAAGTTGGGAAAACTACGCAGTATCTGAGTAGTACCTTCTAAAAGTGGAATGGGGAATGGGATAGGTAGTATTAGCAGAGGTGGTGGTGGGTTTGAGGTGCCTAAGGTTGAAACCATGTTTTGTATACATCCATAGTAGTACCAGCACAGCGAACACTGTCATTGTCATCGGGATCATCGTTATCATCATAATCATAATGTAATCGCTGGGATGATGACGACGATGCTGGGCTTTTAAAAATAGGGAGCATCATTTAGAAATAAGTTACACTCCGGTCTCTAGCTCTTGCGTGTGCTTGGTAGTGGCATTGATGAAGTAGACTTTGTGAAGCGTCATCATCAACATAATCATGTGGATAGTTTTGTGCCGATCTCGACATAATGAAATAAAGTGCAATGCCATCACGAATCATGATGACGATGATGACGACTACGGCGGCGAGGTTAATGATGATGGTGATGAGGGTCTGATCTGATCTGCTCTGATCTGTTCCAATACAATCCACGCAGCCATCATCAAAATTCATTGGTATCGGAATATCCGCTCTGATGTCTTCCAGAATTTGGAATGACTAACATTAGCGTTTTCAGACAGATTACACACAAACTAAAGTACTAAGTTTAAGCCACTGCTGCGGATGATGCGATGCAATGTGACAAAGCTCCTCGACTTGAGTGGGTGAGCGAACGAGCGAGTGCATAACTTTCAGCTTTTGTTGTAATTCCACAACCGTTTCAATTTCCAAAGAGTGAGGGAGATGTGACGTGAATGCGAATGAGGATTGTTCCGCGTAAAGATTATATATGACTATCAGCATCATCCATACTACCTGTCCCCAGCACCAAAGATAACAGATGTGTCGCGAATCCATCAACGACATATGGCATCAGTGTACCTAATGATGAATGCAAATGATTAATTGATCAGGTATTTGTCTAGAGTCAGGAAATTTCATATTTTCACAAGGGGCAGAGAATGCGAATATAAACTCAGTCATAAACTCTGGGAGCTTGATGATCCCCTGCCGTGAAATCGCTGGCGTTTTTTAAATATTAGTGTTGGGAATGAATTTTTTTGGGCATCGCCCTATTTTTCCTCACATGATGCTCATGACGATGTGGATCACTCCAAACCCCAGAGGAGAGGATTTTGAGTTTAGGACGACGGTTTTTATTGCGCCATATCCTCCCAACTTTCCATTTCAACTGAATGGTCCCCGCCTTTTGCTGTTGAATTACAAAATTCTCACTCGCAATTACTGTCTGTCTCTCTGTCCATCCCAACGATTTATTCTATTGTTTCAGCCTTGGAGCAAACTGTGCGTGCTCGCCGCACGTCCAACTTTTACAAGCGATTATTGAAAGTGAGTGATTACGTGAGTGATATGTTCTTACGTGATCAATTTTATGTATTTCTGGCTGAATCGACGAAAAAAAAGAATTACTGGTCGAAATATGCATTACACATCATTAGACTCACTCACTCACTCAGCTCAGAGGAAAGATATCCCATTTACTTGGTAGTGCGGTGTCTCTATGGTTGGTTTGTTAGATTTATGCACTTCCACTTCCAGGAATCTGATTTCTCGGTGCCTAATGTCCCACATATAGAAATCCTGTCTCGAATGAATGACATTAAAGAAATGATGATGATGATGATGGCATTAGGAATTCCTTCTCCTCATCTTACTCATCCTCGTTCCCATGGAATGTACTCCGAGTGTGAGAAAGTAGTTATTTGATCATCGTCGACTTCAGCAGGCAATGGCAATCTTATGAATAAGTTTATGATGGAGAGCACTCTAATTAGCAGAGTGAAATGCTTACTTTTACTTAATCAAACTATAGCATTACATTTGATCGCGCTCATAAATAATTTTGCTGCTTGTGCTTACCATTCTATCTCATCATCATCATCATCATCATTTTAAATGTCCAGCAGTATTCTTTTTCCTGAAACTCCTCTGCAAAAAAATGCCAAGTGTACTTACAATGCAACTGGCAACAGTGTGGCTTTAATGAAATACACGGGTGTGCATAAACTGGATACTTAATACGATGTAACTTTATCGCGGTGATAAAATATGCTTATCGCCATATCTAATGAAAGTAAAACTTAAGTATGAAGGACGAGTGTGATGCAGTAGTAGTACTTACACCAACCGAAATACTTTACTCACTTACTTACTTACTGCTCGTCTGTCTCAAGCATTTCCTTTTTTTCATTCCTTAAACGCTCGAAAGTGAGCAGACTCTTTGGGTTTTCTCAAGCGGAGAAAGTATTATTATTTCAAGGGAAAAGGAACGTTCTCCATAAATTTACTAAATTCACTCACTCGCTGACTGCATAAGAGTGCCAGTAAGTGAATTGCGAATTCCGCACATGCCAGCCCATCTCTTAATCTTTTGTTTCTCATTCCACTTTGCCGTGACAAAAAAATGGGGGATGAGATGAGATGAGATGATTCTGTGTGTTTTCTCCCTTTTAAAAGCCATAACGCCAAGGTAGGCACATCACGGTCATGTATTATTCCCATCCTTCTCCTCTCTCCAGGTTCTTCTTTTTTTCCTCGATGCACACACGTCGAGAAAAATGTGAGGCGTGCAAAACTCTTCAGGGTTGCATACTTATCTCCCATTTCCCCAAATAGGATTTTTTTTTCCTCCTCCCATCCACGGGAGCTCACGTCTCATCCAAGAGGAAAAAAGGAAGAAGAAATGATGATGACGAGACTCCCGGAGTCAACATGAAAGTCTCTCTTTCGTCTTTGAATTTCAATAGAGGTTGTTTTCATGCATGTTTTCACCTCAAAATTCAATGCGAATGCGAGCAAGTTCATATGACTGACTGACAGCCCGCAAGCGGAATTTTGAGGTTGGATAAGATGTTGTGCTTTGTTTCGTTAGCACCTCTTCCCTATCTCATGCCACATCTCTTCTAACCCGAGCTGAACTCAACTTGTTTTTCCCCAGAACTTTCTTTCTCCAGCGCCGATTATTATAAATATCCTTCCTTCAGCAGAACCAAGTTCACAAAGTTTTTGATCCCTGTCCGCCTCCTTTATTCTTCCCAGCCACATCAACATAATCAAAAGCATAATGGTTATTTTTCCTTCATTTGCTCACTCACTCAACCAACCAACCATATTCTGGGCATCAGTCAACACATCAGGGTAAATAAAGGACGAACAATCGGTATATGTTTTGACATGGCTGAATATTGTTTTGTTACCTATTTATTTAAAAAAACGGAGGGAATATTAATATTACGCCTCGATAAATTATTATTATCCCGTTGATAAGGTATATCGCATAAACTGTGTCATGATTCATGTGTACCTTCCGCGATTACGAGTGGAGACCCACCACATAACAATAATATCGCTGAAAGCATTCGGATAAAATTGCAGAGTTTATCATATCATCGCAATTTCTCTCATCTTTATTCCACAATTCCACTCTTTTTTTCCATGAATAGTACTCTAGTAAGTTGTATTGCGCTCAGCATAAAGCATCTAGCATTTGTTCCCTTTTTGCGGGTGGGACGTGTGCGATTATGATTGCATATCATTTCATTTTTCCCTAACTCGCTCGCTCGCTTGCTCTTGCTCACTCTCTCCTCAACGAAATTGAATTAGAGGGGGAGAGCAGAAAAGGATTTGTTCAACTTTTCCCTTCAAGAAGAGACGATTTTCGCCAGTTAATGCAAAAAAAACCGTTGTTAGAACAACACGGAACAGCAGCAGCAACAGCAACAACAACAAAAACACCAACCAGCAAAGCAGTCACTTCACTCTGACAGTAACAATTTAACATGATAAACGCATGGAGCATTCATTCCCACTCACTCACTCCTTCTGGGGACAATAATCCGCTGAGCACTATTATGTCACGATAAAGGGAAAACCGCACACCAACATGTCCAACAGCATTTCTCTCGGGCTGGACAGGTCCCATTTCGTCCGTGTGCATTTTAATTAATCCCTCTTCATGTGGTCATACTACACAAATACATATAGGGCATTTTAAACATGAGCACTCACACACACAAATTCATTCCTTTTTTTTCATATGATTACATTAAAACTGCTCACTTTCCACTCCCAAAGAGTCAGTGGAAAAGTGTGTGCACACACACGCTTGCCTTCCCGACTTTCGAAGAAGGCTGGGCGGGGTGGTCCACTCACAATTTTTCTATTCCCGAGCACAAATGAAACTACACCTACCCAATGCCCAACCTATCTCATTGAAAATTCCACGGAAGCGAAGAAGAAAAAGAAAACAATCGTAGTCCACTCCACTTATCTCCTCGTGACATAGCACGAACTCCTATAATACGTGGGGTGGCTCGGTTTTTTGGTGTGGCGTCGCGTGCTCCAAAAACAAAAAATAATAATAACTCGACAAACTTTTAGTTGCTCGATTTTGAGCTGGAGTCTGCCAACCGTAAGTAAATTACATTATTTCCTCGGACCTCGTAGCTCATGCCATGCCACTTTCACACTCCGCGCCCCTCACGGAGCTCGATCACTTTTGCTAATTAGAAATTTCAAAAAAAACACTACTAACGTATTTATGCGTACCTACTTCATTAAAGGAGCGGGCCATGCGACTTTCGATCTCCTCCTCTGGAACAGGATTCCACAGCCCCTTGCAGTAAATACTTTTGCTCTGGTGGTATTTTACCATTTCACGTTTGAAAAAAAAACGGAAGCCAGTCGCCCTAATTTAATCATATCACACGCGCCCATAAAAAACTACTTGAAAGCCATTCATCCATCTATTCTCTTCTCTAGCCGAGTCCAGTTCCCAGCAATGTTTTTTAATAATTTTGTTGTGAAAAGAAAACGCCGAAGGGGGCATTTTTAATATGGGACAAGGTTATCCAAACTTGTTTTTTACGAGTGGGTATTGCTCCTTACACTCCTGGAAAAAAACACAAAGGATTTTATAAAAGTATTACACGCAGTTTTTTTTGGAGTATTATGCATTATTATTCAATTTATGTAACCGCATACTTATCCTTGAATACTGGCGTAACGGAGAGTAATTTGCAGTTTCACCCAGTAATAACAATAACAACAGCAACAAAACGACAACAACAAAAAAATGGGCTAGTGGCTACTCTGCTTTGCAATGCAACTTGCGGCCATGCATAGGTTTTCTGGCTGTGAAATGGGCACATTAAGTAAAATATCGACATCGACTCCGTTGGATTGGATGAGATTAGTAGACTTGCCTTGCTTGCGCTCCCATATGAGTTGAGTTGTTGAGTGGGAGTTGACTCTCTCCTTCCAGCATATACCGAATACCGAACTACAACTGGAACAGTCCTTTAGCAAGTAAGTCAGTACCGGAGACGAAATCTGGATCCGGATTCGAGCTAAATCACATCAAGTCTTAAGTCATTGCACCTTAAGTATTCCTCCCGTTCCTTAAACTCCGCCGACTGGTTGGTGAAAGGAGCCTTCCGAAGGGAAAATATATCGTTCTTGTATATCGTAATTAAGTAAAGTAAGTACACATCTCATACTTAAGTATTATGACTTCCAGTATTATAGGGTTCATCAACCCACTTCTACAACATCTACATAGGTAATTAGGATGGAATGAAAGTTGAGTGTTTTATCATCATCCTCCTCCTCCCCCCTTCAATTTAATTCTCCACGGACTGCTTAGTACTCTTTCAGCTTCAGCGCCAAGCCACCATTAGTTTGTAGGAGCACATCACACCCAGGACCGAACCGGACCAGCCAGGCAGGGAACTAGTACCCCTCCTCCTCCTCAGTTCAACGTTTGGCAATGGAATGGAATGTTTTGCACATTGTTTTGCTGCTGTGGTGGTGGGTAGTTCCGCCAGAGCGGAAATTTTTAAGTAGGTTGATGGATTGTAGTAAAAAAAACGCGTAGCCACAGTAGTAAACAATTCCTGCACTGTGACAGTTCATTGCACGGAGAAAATTTCTGGGGAAATAAAAGCTGGAATGGAATGGAATTAATGCATGTCAGGGAAGGAGTGTCCAATCGCATTGGGAATTTGGAGATGAAGTGACCATAAAATTGCGGTTCACGTCACACATCCCAAACAGAAGGACGTACACTCTGATTAGCTCCACAAACAAATTTGATGGGGGTCGGTGACGGTGGTAAGGTAAACTAATCATACCGGTCGAATGTGTTCTTAGAATTATGGCTTATTATGTATTCCACGGCATCAGTCCTTCAGAAAGCTCATTCGTTTCCGATACTTACTTATAATTGACTACTGTCTAACTTGGCGATCCGCCTACAGCCCACAAAAAATTGTTGTGTATTCTTCTCTATCACGTCAAAAATGATTTTTTTGCAAAAAATCAACTGCTTGTGACAATGCTCTCAGCTCTATGCGCTGAAGTGAAGCTTGCCAAACTTACATAAGTTGTATGAAATGGGCTTGGGGAACCATTTTTCATCTCTCCGAATTATATATATGCTGACGGAAGGGATTTTTTTTAGCTTGGAGCTGAAATATCAACTAATTTTCAGTGGAAATCAACACGTGCAAAACGAGAAGCTGACATGATACCCCGGTGGAGTCATTTTACAGGCGATTGGCACTCGTTTTTCAGGGACTTTACTTTCGTAAACAAAATGTGGATTGAATTACATGCCTTCATCACCATCACCAGTCCTAGCGATCATCATCATCACTTCATCACCTTTCACCTGCTAACCAAACGAGAGCAAATCAAGGAATCGATTTTGAGTTTTAATAGTGCTTTACACCACTCCCCATTCTACTCCCCCCGTATGTATGGTATGTAGGTGTTCCAAAATCAAAATGAAGGAGAAAAACGAATATGACTTTGACTTGCCAGCTATTTAACGAGAAGTATTAAACCTCCCATCGCTGGTTTCATGTTGCCCCATGCCCGTCTAGTATTTGCTGTTCTCCCTGAGGAGGAGGAAGTAAGGACTGGAGTGAGCCAGCTCCCGGCCTGTGTTTTCACATCTTTCATAAATGCTTTTCTGAGAAACACTTTTCCCAATAAACTTTTCAAACTCGTGACGCTCACGTCAGCGCATTATCGTAAGAGTGTCAAAATGCCGGGAAATTGATGGTGCAACAACCTCCTCGATAAGAAAAACAAAAAAATATCCTCTTGTGCATTTCCCTACTTACTTGAGATGGACAGCCCTTTCATGTGGATTGCTTACGAAATTCCTTATCTACCTACACACTTCCTCTTTCCTGGAGCGATATTATAATTATGGCTGCAGGCTGCACAAACTAGTTGCACTGGCACTTCATTTCAAATCAGTGAGTGATTTCTTCAAAAGGTAATCAGTTCATGTTGAGCAAAAAGACGTCAAAGAACTCTCCATTCCATTTGGAACAGATTTGCTTGGAACTTCCATCGAAAAAAAGAGAAGACTAAGCATTTTGGAATGTATGCATCTTAAAATGGATCGATGAAAGCCCGTCACTAATCTTTTGAAAATTTGTCACTCGGGGGTCCATCATCAAAGTTATCGAGCCTCATCATCATCATCCACCACCACTAATTCTAATCTGACGAGATAGCGCTCATTTCAGTTCATTACTGTCACTCAATGGAAATTTACAAGGGGGGCTTGGGCTACCTCACAAAATAACTATTTAAAAAGTATGATCCATATATCCACCGTGTAATGGTTTCCTCACACACCAGCAGATCATGATCACGATCACACGTATGAAATGAATGATTCCTCTTCTGGTTTTTTGGATCGTTAGCATCCTCATTAGTATTAATTAATTTGACAGTTTTCCTTTCAACAAGCCATATGTTTTGTGCTACTCCATTTAAAAAAAATTTTTTTTATGTGATGTCTCATTGACACAACTGCGAGGCATTAATATCGCTCATAGATATGTACATACTTATGTACATGGATATGTAATTCAATTTTCTCTCCCACCGCATAAAACTCTAGAGCGGGAGTGCTCTATTGCGCACTCACTCTCTTGGTATTTGAAAAATGCGAGACAAGCTCGCTAGCTCCTCCTCATCATCATCATCATGCAGAGTGGGCACAAATAAAGCTCACCACTAAAAAGTTTAGGTATTTTTGTAAGGATTTGCTCATGCGAGATTTCTCTCCCCATTATAATAATCGCGGAATCGACGTTCGCAATCCTCTTTTTGAAGAATTTCAGATTGAGTTGGGCGGTATTTGGAATTCGCTCTTTTGAAACTGCTTTCCTAGTAAGTCTACTTAACTTGAACCACGTGATGAAGATGTGGTTTACTAGAGCTGGACGGGACCTGCATATAAGATCATGGATAAATGATGATGATGATGTCAACCAGAAGTTACTCACGCTCTAACAAGTTCACTTAAAGAAAGATTATCTCAAGCCAATTCCACTCATGGGGATAAGAATAATTAGGCGTGTGCATCTCAATCTTGGTTTTAAGCAGTTCAGATCAGAATAAAAATTGGCGTGATGTGAGTGTGACTCACAAGGAATGGACTAGGCTGGTTTTGCTGCGATTGCGCTTTCATATTTTTTTGATTTGCATATTCGGATTCTCCAGGTCTTTTTGTATACGAGACGGTTGCCAACAAATGTCATTTCGTTTAAGTTGCCGTTAAAAACAGCATTTCAAAAACTGAGGTCGCATGCATCACATCTGCACAAGTATGCTTGTTCTCTCTTTCCCGCACCACACCATCAATGAAAAAGAGCAATGCAACGATCCTCCGACGCATACGAGGTTCAGCGTGATCAACCTTCAACGCGCGATTTTTGAAACCCCTCAAATCATACAAGTGTTTTTTTATTTTTCGAAAGCAAAAATAAATTTCGGGGGTTGCGCGTTGCTTTCTTTCACTCATGCTTTGATGTGGCGGAGAAAAGAAGAGATTGAGCATACTAGCGCGGTGTTGGTGCATGTGAGTTCAGTTTTTGAAATTCCATTTTTAACGGCAACTTGGGCGAAATTTCTCTTGTTGGCAACCGTCTCGTATACAAAAGGACCTGGAGAATCCGAATACGGTAATTAAAAAAATTCTGAACGCAATCGAAGCAAAACCAGCCTAGTCTATACCTTGTCAGTCAGTCAGTCAGAGAGATGCCATGTAAACTTGATGGTTTGTATGTCCACTCTCACTCCCTTTTTATCGCATCTCGGAACGCCATGAATCTCTGGACGAATTAATGCTTTTCTCTCTCTTTGTTATGCAGAGCGCTAGAGAACACATCGTCACAGTCATCGTCAACATCCCCACCACCATCATAATCATCGTAGTCTGTATTAATGTAATTGCATTAGTACTAGTGAAGTTAGTTCCTTTGTGCTATTATTATTTTTCTCCTATTATGCATGTGGGGGCTTTTGGATGGGATGGGCTTGAGTGGTGGTTTTGTAAATATGGGCATAAATAAATGAGGTCACGTTCATGAGGTCACATTATT
>JAHZNH010001749.1:0-12135 GCA_027744355.1 Tyrannoseira gladiata | reverse complement strand
TTTTCTCCGGGAGGCGATTAAGTTGCAAGCGGCGAGTCCGTTCAACTCCAACTCGCCAAACACCACACAAGCCATTTCATTCCTTGGTCTTGCATGCACTTTTATCGAGATAAGAGCTCCTCAGTGTGTCCTCTTATCTTCTGCATTGCTGTCCCCACAAAAACTCCATCATTCCTCCCAACAACGAGGCACAGTTAGGTTCGGAGTTGGCTCCGTATCTAATGTATTATTCCCTTTTGTTTTTGCGTCCCCTGTCAAAATAAAAATTTAGAAAAACAAAATTGCAAGAAGACGAGTGAAGCGATATCTTCCTTCTCTTCTCCTGTCACATTCCTTCCTCTCTTGAGAGAGGACATAGGACGAACAAGGAAGAGGCCGAGTGGAATTAAGGATATGAAGACATCCTCATTTTTTCTTCTAGATTCCATGTACCACTTTTTTGCGACTTGTGACGTTTTTCTCGGTCTACCATAGATTCCCTGGTACATTTGACGATCATACTAATGACGAGTCATCCTTTGAATAAGTAGACTGTAAGCGCCAAGCGCCATTGGGAGCCTCTCTAGACGTGTAAGGACAAGTGTATTCAAATGATCCTTCTGTATCGCATGAATTTTTCATTAAGGATCCCCCAAAAAAATTCATTTCTCTGCTCCGCGAAAACACTGCTCTGGTGAGACAGCCACATCCCTACACCCACCGCGACACAAGAAAATGATTTTTTTCTAGTTTTTTAATGTGAAGGCGAAAATGCGTCCATTTCCATTGAGTGATGTCACGTGTCATTTTATTGCAACACTTTTTCTGATCCCTATCAGATTAAAAACTTCTTTTCTTACTCCGCTCCGCAGTGACAGCATGAAACTCGACCCGTGAAAAAGTTAAGCCTTCTCTGCTTGCATTTTCCTTTCATTTTTTTCTCCCTCCAAAAAAACTGAAGCATTCTAGAAGGACTCAGTCAGACTTTGCATTCTTCTTCTCATCTCCCTATTTAATTTCTTAAAGTACTTGTGTTGCCATTCTCTTCCTCCGTTTGAAAAAGAAGCCGTCTAATCTGTCCATCCTATCCGCTCCACTCCGACCCGACTCGATCCCTTTCGTCCGTCACAGTTCTGGAGGGGAGATAAGCTGCAGAGCTGTCCTTCCGATCTGTCTTTTTACTTTTTACCTGCCTCGTTTTTCCCTCCATTTTTTCTGATGCGAATCATCCCATCACGTGTCACTCTAAATTACGTTGATTCGGATACCCACTTTTTTGAATACCAGTCGCTGAGTTTGAGTAGATCCTTGCCAAGACAAGTCAAGCCACAGAAGAAGGGAATCAAAAACACTAGAAAACAGAAATGAAGAATAAATGAATGGAAAATACTTAAGATGATTGTAAAAAGGATTCTCGAGTGGGGAGATTATTACAATTTTCCTGAATTATTCAAAAATGATAATAGAAAAATGTTCCTTATCTGCCGCTTATATAGTTCCCATTTCATTTTACTCCTTCTACTACTAAATGCGATTGCGAATAGCAAGAAAATCTACCCAATTTGAAAAAGAAGCTGACTCTTTTGACTTGAGAAGATTTTATAAATTCTCCCCTATTCATACGTATTCATAATCATGACTGATATATGATAGCGCAGTTTAGGTTAATGGGTTTGCCACTTAAAATGTTACCAGTAGGGAAGCCCAATCCTCTTTCTTGTTTTTCTCTGATGTGAAGATTATAAAAATGAGGATTAAGAATTCTGCTGGTGAGGGTGAAGATGATGATGAGGGTGATGGTGATGGGATGATGATTGGCAAAAATTGTTTATTGCACTCATCAAGCGGAGAGAAGAAGACAATTTTTTATGACACTGATTATAATAAAATATGCCTTGAGGAGGGAAAAGCTGTTCTCTTTTGTCTCGTTAAAGTGAGAGGAAAGTGAAAAAATCATTAAATGAATTCTTTCTTCTTCTTCCGAGGGAAAAAAGATGGATTGCGAGTTTTTAGTTGGGAGATTTTAATCGGTAGTCGGATCGAGTGAGTTGGTAGGTGCTCCCTGAAAAGCAGATGCCTCGAATCGAGTCTCCTTCGCCGGGAGCAATAAGAAGCCTAATCTAATCATCATAAAAATATCGGAGGATTCAATCTATCCACTTAATCAGGTCTGGCTTCAGATCTCACTCACTCACTCAGAGTCAGAATTCAAGGTTGAGGACGAGGAAGATTAGAGATATGAATTCTAAAATATGATAATAAAATGGGAGGAATGTTGAATGTGGCTTCAGCTCCTCAGCATTGTCTTCTTCTTAACTTGGCATTGGCTCGATTTAAATATATTTAATGGGGGTGATCCGATCTCCTCGCTAAAAATTAATCTTCAAGGGGGAACACGTTTTGAAAACTTGTAATTTTTCACTTGGCCACAATGAGTCCAAAATACATCCAACCTCAATATTTCATGCATTGATCGATCGGAATCGACCAGGTACTTAAATAAAATCCATTTTTTATAAGCTGTTCCCCACCAGGAGATATCTGGTTTTGGTTTTGTTCAAGGAGCCAAATTAGAGTCGAGGTGATGGGATTATATTTCTCCTCAACCTGTTCACAGCTCACACTGCATGAGTGAGTGGCCAATGCTCAGTCCCAAGATTAATTATAATCGAATTGGGGGAAGATTTAGTGGAGGATTAATAAATTCAAGTTCGACTCAGAGTGAGACAGAGTACCTAAGTACTTGAGGATTATCGGGGGAAATTGATACCTGCTTCTGTGGTACAGTGGTGGTTGCTCAAATCATGCCATCTTGTTCAGGCTGGAAAACTGGAATTGAGGAGAAGAATCGAAAATATGATTAGTAAATATTATTTTTTCATTCATTACAGAACCAGCAATAATATTTTTTTTATGGAAGGGGTTTCGTTTCGCCAAAACCACAGTATTTAATAATAATCATGTTGTCTTGTTCTGCTTGTTCTTGAAGCAATGAAAATTTGAGAGGACTTGATTCGATAACTCGAAGTCGAAGCAGTGCTCATCTCTTCGAGATGTATTTATTTCAGTCGATCGATCATGCTCATATCACATTGCAAAAAATAATACGGTGTGGCTGACAACACAACTCAAACTCAAGTTTCACTTCTGTGTGTGGAGTGGAGTGGACCGCATGACAGAAGTGTTTTTAATCTGGTGTACTCATTAAGATAACATTCTTGTTTTTGCACCTGTAAACAATAAAATATGGCTGGTTGGTTGGATATAAAATGGAGACGAGTTGGTGGAGTCTAGTCAAAAAGTCAATTTCGATTCACTTGAACATATCAATAATTTTTCCCCAATTTGAATATCAAGGCTTGGCAAGACCACTCCACCCCAAGGATTTTTTCAATCGAATTAGCGTTTTTATGAAGAGCTCTTCTTTCTAAGAGAAAAGACGAGCCGACCATTCAATTGAGTCGACTCGACTGACTGAGGATTGCAGAATTCCGAGAAGGGACAAGAACCATGATCATGATTCATGAAGAAGGACAAGGTACCTCGTTTTTGATAACTCATGTAATGCAACATATTAATTTTTTGTCGGCCTTCATAAAAATGTTTGGTGGGGATGGGCAATGTTTGCATAAGCACCCTTATTATCTCCATCCTTTCTTGGTGGATCTTACCTTCGTTTAATTTGTTTGTAGTTTGAAACAAATAATCGTATGAAGTACTTATTTAAGTGGATCATAATTTGGAGGAGCGAGATTGCTTCCGCTGTAATTCAGGTACAGGAGGAGAAAAAAACATGGCTTGTTAAAAAAATTAACGTTTCAATTTCATATCTCGATTCCGTGGGAAAAGTTGAGCTTTAATAACTCAGGCAAGCATTAAATGGTCGATCTAAAACTGCGTGCAAAAATTTTATTTTATGGCACTAGGTACAATGGAATGCGTATTTATTTGCTCGTTTGCTCCGCAAAAAACGATATGATGTATGGAGCCATCAAGAATTGCAAGAATGTTTTCACGACGCAGAAGTACTTATCTATTCTTGCTCGTACTCTTCATCGTCAGGCATCAAAGCGGTTATAGTTTTTAAGGTGTAGCTCCCCTCCGAGTACTATTCTGATGGCTCCCGTAACGAGGTTGTTTTTCTTCGGAATTGAGTAGTAAAAATAAGGGAATTGGATGAGGATGACAACTTAATGCCGGCCAGACCAGGAATTCAAGAAAGATATGATATGAGTAAGTGCAAGAGGAAGCTTAAATTCTTGCTCCGACTCGGACATTTTCCCTGGCCCGGGAGAAGTATAGGAGTAATAATAATATTTAAAATTGTAATTTATACCCGTCCGAGATAAGAAAGGGAACAAGGTGGAATGGTAGGGATACTGGGGATTATGATGTGATCACATTCCCCTTTCTTCGCTCCTTGTCGTTATTTATTGTTATGATTATTATTCAGGGATTGTTTATCATAATGGCAGGCCAGGCCAGGCCAACAAACAACACCAACGTGGTGGAGAAGAAGAAGAATGCAATACAATTCAGAATCCAACTCACAGGAAGAAAAAAAATGGCTGGCTTGCTCGGTGTCCCGCTTCTGATCATGGCTCTAGCAAAAGCAACCTAGAAAACGTAACTTATTTCCTGGGAATGAATGCATCACATAACCATTATGATTATGAGGATTGATGGGACTCAGCCCTTCGCATGGATATCTCGTGAAGCCAAACCTTAACCCTCCTCGTGAGAGTAGAGCACTACTGCTATCTCCTTCCACTTTTACCAGGTTCTTCCTCCTTCACTACTTCCCCATTTCTATCGGGCTATTGGGTTTGCTCGGTTTTGGTGCAGCTAGCTACTTTTTCATGGGAGGTGGTTTGATGTGATACGGTCCAAGAAAGTCATTTAGGTCAAGTGGTGATGACTCGTGAGTTAGCGGTCCGGTCAACGCCACCCCATTCCATTCCACCCCTTTCCGGGTCGATGTCGATTTCGATTTCCCCATTCGAGAAAAAATGAGGATAAATGTGAGAGTGAGGAAGTCAAACAGATGTGTGGAATGTGTAATCATCATCAGAACCGAGAGAATCACTGACAATCGCACTTTTTTTTGTTTGGCTTCTGTCAAAAAAATTAAGTGGAGCGTGGAGAAAACATATGGCAAATTTAAGAGCTGTGGTGGTACATAGTAGTAATTTTCTTATCTGATTCATGCATTCTTCTTCTTCATTGGGCCCACGCATCCTACGCTCCCATGTCAAAGTCACAGAGTCAAGAGCAGACAAGAACATACCAGATTATTAGAAGGAATGCGATAATGGGCAAAATTTTTTTTAGAGTGTGCGGAGCTGAGCTTACATCATCGAGCAGTCTGAGGAGCTGCAACTCAAGCACATGCCTCATGCACAGCCCAGCAATAAAAATATATTGGATGGGCTGAAGTGGGCCTTGGCAATGAGTCAGAAAAAGTCGACGACGACGGTGGGCACCTATTACACACTAGAGCAAAGTGAGGATGTGATTTGAATGGGACCAGGAATTTAAGTGGAAGCAAGGTTACCGATAGGTACCTCATGATGATTTAAAATGGGTTCAATTGATCCTGTAATTGAAAATTAAGGGCAATTTTAATTCATATTGAACCGTGGCATTCCAAATAGGGAGGATGATGCTGATAATGCCCCAAACACTCGTGGATTGATCTCTTCGTAGTGAGCCGAGAAATTTCATTAACTTTTACCTTTAAATCTAACTTGGGTTTGGAGATGGGATTTGGTGTGTCCTAATCGAAATCTTGTTTGAAGTTAAAGCTTTAAGAAATTTCAAGCGTGGCAGCGGCAGCTATAGCGCCAGAATAAACTGCGTCTCACCCTTCTCGTTTGAATTTCTCGCGCTAATGTCCATTAGATCGCAGCATGGCTCCACAGATCTGCATCTTTCCCTTCGCACAAGGCTCCAGGGGGAGCATGACTTTGCATACAATTAAGAAAATATAATGATAACAAGAGAAACACGCTCTTGATTCCTGGGCCTGGTAGCTCCTAAGTACTAAAATGCCTCTAGATGCTTAAGCTTGTTAGAATTAGAGGAGAAATCTAGATCTCCGATCTAGCTAAGCGATGTACTTCTGCGTTGACACGAGATAAAAAAAAATATATGATGCTGTGTTAAATTACCCCGTTGTAAATGAAAAGATAGTGAGCCAAACCTCTAGACAAGAATGCCTTTGTCTGTCGAGATAGATATTTTCAGTGATGTTTGCGCACCAGCTCCACTTAATAATAACGAGGCTTTATTGAATTCCGGATTACATATCTCCCGGATTTAGTGGTGCTCCGGGGGGAGCATGACTTTGCATACAATTAAGAAAATATAATGATAACAAGAGAAACACGCTCTTGACTCCTGGGCCTGGTAGCTCCTACTAAAATGCCTGTAGATGCTTAAGCTTGTTAGAATTAGAGTAAAAATCTAGATGCACTTCTGCGTTGACACGAGATAAAAAAATTATATGATGGTGTGTTAAATTACCCCGTTGTAAATGAAAAGATACACTAGTGAGCCAAACCTCTAGTCAAGAATGCCTTTGTCTGTCGAGATAGGTATTTTCAGTGATGTTTAGTCACCAGCTCCGGCTCCACTTAATAATAATGAGGCTTTATTGAATTCCGGATTATTTATCTCCCGGATTTAGTGGCTGGGGTCCGCACTACATGAAAAAATGTAATGGCTCATCCTCGTCACATAATTGCATCAGATAATATCAGAACAGAACACATTCAGTCCCACTGCATGGCCTTGTTCTCTGTTCACCGTGGTGGAGGCTTTATGCCCATTGAGGCTTGAGTACTGAACATTGTATTATGTCTTGGGGTGAATGTGAAGGTGAGATTAATTTGGGAATTATCTCGTTTTGATTTAAGGTCGGCTGGCATGCTTTCTTACATGAGGCGCATTTTTTATTGGACATTATCATATTTATCTTGAAGAAAAAGGACGATGATGAGTGAGGAAGATGGTCGGATTCAGATTCTGAGTGAGGTGAGGTGATCTTTATTGCACCTCGATCTCGATCCTTGCTCATGAAAAAAAGGTTAATGTATTCGGAGAGGGCGGATGGATAAGAATATTGGATACATTTTTTTGGAGCCAAAGCCACTGATCCTAATGTGAAGATTCACTTACTTATAGCGTCATCATCATCATCATCATCCTGCCCCGTCTTCGAAGTTCTGAGGTGTGAAGTGAATGTATAATTTGAGTTTAATTGAATTTTAACACGACCACTGCACAAACACCACACCACACCACCTCCAACACAAACCATGCCCCCGAGCATTGAAGTCGTTCGTTCGTCTTAGGGCGAGCAAGCCAGAAAAATAAGTTCGTTTTCACTCTCCCTCTCTAACCTTTTCCCAACAAGACGTGCCCTTGTTTACGCAAGAGGGGAAATTGAATTGATTTTCTTGATGGAAAAATTTGTAAATAAATATTGCGCGAGCCCGAAATGGATTTTCCGTGTATTTATTTTCGTCCAAGGAGAGGGAAAATTATTTTCTCAGGAAAACATCATCAATCCAATCCGAGCATTGCTAATGCGAATGCTCTTGGTCTTGCTCTTGGGGGGAATGTACGTGAACGGACGGAGCATCACTCACTCCTTCAAAGTTTTTCAGCTTGAGTGACACAATGTATCCATTTTAATCCTCTGTTTGCTTTTCAACTTGCCAATTTGCTCGAATGGCTTTCGTATTTTTTCCCGGCTGAAATATTAAAGTTCAAAATCCAAATATTGGCCCCACAAACCAAAGCCAATCTCAAGCAGTTCCCCCTTTTGGGTGGAGTACAATACAAGTAATTTCGGAGTCATCTCAGCGAGCGCAATTACATTTGAACTTTAGCGTTTAATTGCTTTCCGCAGAGAAAAGGAGACCGAAAAAAATAAAATGTGGCGGGGCGATCGAGAATAAAGGTCGTCATTCACTTCAAAACACAATGGAGTAGTCAGACTGAGCATCCCAATCGCTAGGATTTTGGATTAGATGGGGGGATTGTGATGTGATGCAAGGTTTCCCCTGTCATTGTTATCGCGCTCCTTATCTCCCGAGAAGAAAGGAAGGGATTGAATGAAACCGCCAAATCATTATGCTCTCAGAACAAACAAACAAGTCAACCCGTTCATTCACTCGACAGAGATGTCAAGAATGATGGGCAGAGGAAAGGAGGAATGCCGCCGCACCGATGCGATGCGATTACATTTCCTTTGTCATTCATCCGCGAATAATGGAGATGGGAGAAGAATGCATGGCACTAGGAGGCAAAGCTTCATTTTTTCCACGAAGGTTCTCTCATTTTCTGAATGTGGTGTTCGCTCTTTGTGGTCGTAGATCAATATCGGAGCACATTTTTATTACCTGAGGAGGAAAAGGGAAGCTCGACAATGTCGGAAGATTTGGTTCGGTTCGGGAGTTGATGTTAACATCCAGGAAGCTATTGAATTCGATTTTTGATATTTGAAGAGGACAAAATTGTAGACTTACCTAGGCTTAATAATCCCCAGACTCAATTAATTCTGGTATCGATATCGTTTACGGTTCCCCACAATCTAATCTTTACCCACTAGGGATTACCAAGAATTTGACAAAATATTTTGACGGCGTTGAAATTCAGCATGTTGTCTCTTCGTTCAAAACTACTTAATTCCATCGATTTCCCCCTAAATCTCGTATTTATGGAGTCAATTCTACTCTTTATCTTAAAAATCGCAAAAAACTAATAATATACCTAAAAATCTAGATGGTCCGGCACGAGCTTAATCAGTCTGGGATCACGTCACCCCCTCACCATCATGAATATAGAGCAAACTTCGTAATCCAATTTCGTGCTTTATTTACCACACGTCACATCACTCATTGAAGGGGGTCCTAATCACTCTGGGATCACGTCACCCCCTCACCATCATGAATATAGAGCAAACTTCGTAATCCAATTTCGTGCTTTATTTACCACACGTCACATCACTCATTGAAGGGGGAGGACGAGGAAGAGGACGGTTCTAAATCCTCATCAAATCGAGTGTCTTGGCCAGCCTTAGTTTCACTGTCTCTGGTTCCAGTCCTCAGCATCATCTTCTTCTTCATCAATTTCATCTCTGAGGTTGAGCAAAAGCAAAGTCTTCACTTTGGTGAAGTTACAGTACTTGCTTAAGTCGAGCCAGAGCCTGAGCCAATTTCAAATCTTGTCATGTCAGGAGTACTTACTTATATTTACTCCGAGGCTCAGAGTTTAAGCCAAGCCAAGCCAATTCAATTTTTTCCGCAATTAGGCCCAGAGGAGATCAAGCTGTGCCATCGCATCATCATATCATCATATCATCTCCCATCATTACATCATCCTTCAAATTCAAAGCGAGGCTTCATTTACATTACGTGATTCATATGATTGGTTACTTGCTCAGTTTGGAGAGATAAGACCTAGTTTTTTCTAGTTCGACTTAATTCTCCCCAAGGCTTCCAAAAATACACTCGAAGAAAAAAATACCTAAATGACACTCACAAATCACTGACTGACTCGCGAGCTGGTGAGCAACGCACGCAAAACAATGTTATTTGGAATGAGGGCCATAAAAAATTGTTCCGCGTTTTCTTGGCACGCTCTCATATTTACATTTCTAAATACTTCTCCCCTTTATCTCGATAAACACGAGATACCTAGTTTTTTCTAGTTCGACTTCGACTTAATTCTCCCCAAGGCTTCCAAAAATACACTCGAAGAAGAAAAAAAAATACCTAAATGACACTCACAAATCACTGACTGACTCGCGAGCTGGTGAGCAACGCACACAAAACAATGTTTTTTGGAATGAGGGACATAAAAAATTGTTCCGCGTTTTCTTGGCACGCTCTCATATTTACATTTCTAAATACTTCTCCCCTTTATCTCGATAAACACGAGGGGAGGAGAAGAGATGAGGCTGATGGCTCGGATGAAAAATGGATTTTTCCACTGACAAGCAAAGGCGGATCTCTGCGCAAGACAATTTGAAGTTTCAGTCCAATCTGTTTTCATATTTGAATTCAGCATATTTTTTTACCCCAGAAAAGTTTGCCAACAAATATTTAGGTCGAAAATTTCCAGGTTAAATATGACAAAAAATGTCCGTTTTTACTGCGTACAATGATTTGTATCCGACTTTCATTATGATTTTAAGATTAGGTTCATCCGCTAAAGCATGCAAGTCAGAAGTATTGTAGCGTTTATGAATAGATTTGATCATTTCTAGCGTTTTACAATGAAGATTTTGTTAAAAATAGCTTTTAGATGAACATTGCTCTCATTCATTCCAGCCGTGGTTTTTCCATTTCTCATCGATCAGGATTCAAATTTTTCTAAAATGGGTGCAGTAATATATTTTGTTCGAATCTTATTCTTATTGTATTTTTTTGCTAAAATGATGACCTTAATTAGGTCTTAATAAATTTCCATGAATTAACAGACTTCTCACATAATCAATACATTTGCGGAGTTCCAATTTCTTGGTATTAGCTTACTTAATCTGCATATGGTACTGAAAAAGTTGCATATTATTTATCATTTTTTATCTTTTTTTGCCATATTTAACCTGGAAATTTTTGACCTAAAAATTCGTTGGCAAACTTTTCTAAGGTAAAAAAATATGCTGAATTCAAATATGAAAACAGATTGGACTGAAACTGCAATCTTTCTTGCGCAGAGATCCTCCTTTGCTTGTGAAACGAGCCCAACGCAACCCTACGCTTCTCGCTGATTTCCCCCATTTTTCAACGGCCCTCTCCAATAAATACATTAATATTGGCAGGAGTGGTTGCTTCGCGGGGAAAACATGTGTAGGTGAAAAGTGAAGGAGGACAAATGTCCTCATTTTTCAACGGCCCTCTCCAATAAATACATTAATATTGGCAGGAGTGGTTGCTTCGCGGGGAAAACATGTGTAGGTGAAAAGTGAAGGAGGACAAATGACCGGGATTTTTATGATTAGGTCGTGGATTGGATTGAAAGGAAAAACGGATGTGCGGATTGAAAAAGGATATGGGATGATACAATATTTGCAAAAAAATGTTGCAAAAATAGTTCAGGTTTCAGCTTCAGGGGAAACATTTTTTCATTGCGATTTCATTGCTGTTTACTCACGCGAAAGTGGAAAACAGTTTATTTTTTGTGGCGGACTGTCGGTCGGCATATTGGTCGACACAGTAAAAAAAATTATGTCATTGAGACGGACATAAAAACCGTGTCGTATATTTTCCCCCTATTTGTTTAGGAAAAACGAGCCAGAGCTAGGCCATGGAGCCCTAACAAATTTGAGTTCGTCCAATGAGATGTGGGGGAGTGGGAGTGAATAAATTTGTCAGGAAAAAAATTGGGGAATAAGCACGGGAAAAATTATGTATTTTGTGGTCATATGGTGTATTTATAGCATACGTGTTGCGAATATGTAATCTTTCGTAAGTATCATGGATTTAACAGGAGCCAACTCAAATGAACTGAACCCAGCTCAAATCCCAGTAAATTAAGTATATTTTAGTGCTTGTACTGATTTGAGTGCATTCATCGTGTCGCGGCGATTTTTTTATGGGTTATGCAAACGCAAGGAAAAAACATTTGTAAAATCTCCCCTCAACAGATTGAGTGGGGATCGGGAAGTAGGGGAGTCGTAAAAATTCATGTACTTTCCTAATTTCACGTGTTTAACTCGCAATAAAAAAATGGATGAAGAAGCAGGACATGGCAAAAAAAACACTCGAGAAGAAGGAGGAGGAGAAGTTGGAATGGGGAATGGGTCAACATGGAAAAATTGGCAGGGAAAATATGTACTTATCGCAATAAAAAAAAGTTTTTCGGGGAAAATCACTTTCCACTCACTATAGGGGAAAAATTAGCTCTGAAACCGACGACCGAACGGGAAATGGCTTTCTGAAGTGGCTATAAGTACATAGGTGGGTTGGCATGCATGCACTCTCTGGCTCGTTTCATTGCATTGGATTGCATCGCGTTGAATTGGATGGAGATGGAAATGGAGTGCATCATCGTGTTGTAGTTCGAGTGGATGGCTGCATGGTTGCATGAGATATGCAATTGTCTGTGTCGCGTGCTTGGGCGTGCAAAACAACCAATTTTCCTTTT